>CAIGQZ010032248.1:1745382-1758274 GCA_903798205.1 Danio tinwini | reverse complement strand
ATTTATTTATTTATTTATTTATTTATTTATTTATTTATTTATTTATTTATTTATTTATTTTAGACATACAACGGCAAGTCTTCACAAAACTTTCACAAAATGTTGACATTCATAAAAAAGATGAACCAAAGATTCTGGATGATTTAAACAGAATGAGCAATCTGCTTAAATTTGGATAATATATAATTGCTAACATAAATGTTGTGAAGTATTTTTAAATGTAGTGATAATTTGATCTTTTTGACATTATTTTTTGGGAAGTGATGTTATCTGAGTGATGTCAATTTAACAGAGTATTTCATTGTTTACATTAACAGGAAAACTTGGGATTGTTTTAGCTGATCTCCCACCATGGTATTGGATGGAATTTAATTGTTTTTATAGAGATCAGCTAATGATGTTTACATGACAGCTTTTTTGTAAGTTTGTCAACATTGTCAGAATGATTCCTGTTCACTCTGATTCACTGCAATTTATTTTTAACTTGTCTTTTTTTCAATAAATCATAAAAATTATGGTTACCACAAAATATTAAGCGGCACAACTGTTTTTAACTTTATACATTTTGACCTAAACATTTGAAAAAAGTTAAGTTTATTTATAAACTAATTTTGAGAAGTTCATGTGCTAATGATTGCTTGCGGCCGGTCCCGCATTATTCAATTTATAAATCACCAATCAGATGATTCCTAAGCCACTTTAAATACCCTAGGTTTCATATCACAGCCATCTTCGTTTTGAAGAATCCCCCTTCCACCCCTACTTCTCCTCCTTTCCTAGATGGGTGGCATGGTGGCCCAGTGGTTAGCACTGTTGCCTCACAGCAAGATCGTCACTGGTTCTAGTTTTTACCAAGCCAGCCAACTATTCTGTGTGGAGTTTATACATTCTCCCCGTGCTCACGTGGGTTTCCCCCAGATTCCCCGGTTTCCTCCTACCATCCAAAAACATGCAACTTAAGTTAATTGACTAATCTAAATCGACAGCATAGACATGCTCCTAGTAAGAATTTATCTCTTATAAGAAATCACTATCTGTTCATTAGCTACTACAGCAGGGGAGTTCTCGAGATCTACCTGAGCTCAAACTCCCCTCAAACAGGAGGGAGCCCCGGGCTCGAAGATCTTCTGAGCTCAGGGCTCTCTCCCGGAACAGCATGCCAAACAAGCTTTATAATCAATCATCAGCTAAGTGTGAACTCTTGAAATGACATTTCAAAACAATTAAATTGACAAATGTTTTATCTGATGCTACGTTTACATGACTTATGTAGTCAAAAAGAAAAGGCTTTTGACTTTTAAACGTAACAAGCGTACATAAACATGGCAACATTTTCAAAATGATTCACATTTATTTACATTAAGTCATTTTGCAGATGCTTTTGTTTAAAACGACTTGAGGAGGCATTCAGTGATTCAACAAGAAGAGGTGATACACACAGTGCTAATTATACAAAGGAATCATTATTGCTCAAAGAATTAAGTGCTAGAATAAGGAGGTGTTTTTTGTTGTTGTTTTGTTTAGATTAAAGAGCGTTTCTACAGATGGTTTGTCAAGCCTGCTCACTTTTCATAAATGCATAGTGTGTGGGGCAGGGGCAGAATGGGACAGCATTTTCACCTAGGAAAAGTTATTGAAGGACAGGCCAAAAGTTTTTTTGTGCTGATGGTAAGATTGGTCCTGTGGTAATGTGCAAAACAGAGAGATATGAAAGAGTGTGTTTTCTACTGGTGGTTTGTCAAACCCACTCACTTGTGTGAGGCACACTCAGTTTGGATTGTTGTGTGGTGAGGTGAGAGAGAGAAGAGGTTTTATCTGCAAAAAACAGCCAACAATCCTATATTATGTATGCCAGGCCAGTAGTTGGTGCTGTCAGTAAACAGTAGGAACGTGACAATTAGACAATGTCATCAGCACTGATGTTTACAACACGGGCTCATTCTGAAAACGTACCCCTATATACATTTCTGGAGATCATCAGTTATGTAGCCAGAAGTACATATGACTGCATTTTGCAATCGATCAGTCAGTTAGTCAGTCAGTCAACAACAGCCTCTGGTGGATTTTTGCGAGAACAGCAGGTGCGAATGGCACTCGTGAGAGAAATTTGAGATCTCAAAAAGCATACGCAGCGGCCTCTGGTGGATTCGTTAAAACAAAACTGCAAAAAATGTACCTCCTGGGTTGTATTTGGTGCTCTCCATAAATGTATATAAGGGTAAGTTTTCAGAATGAGCCTGAGTTGGATGTTTATTTAGAACTTGCAGTGTGTAAACAATGCTTATCTATAGAAAGCTATAATAAGGTCAAGAATCTTGGTGTGACTCTGGAGTCAGATCTGAGTTTCAATAGTCATGTCAAAGCAGTTAGTAAATCCGCATACTATCATCTCAAAAACATTGCAAGAATCAAATGCTTTGTTTCCAGTGAAGACTTAGAGAAACTTGTTCATGCTTTTATCAGCAGCAGGGTGGATTACTGTAATGGACTCCTCACGGGCCTTCCCAAAAAAACAGTCAGACAGTTGCAGCTCATCCAGAATGCTGCGGCCAGGATTCTGACTAGAACCAGGAAATCAGAGCACATCACACCTGTCCTCAGGTCCCTACACTGGCTCCCAGTTACATTCAGAATAGATTTTAAAGTCATGTTACTTGTCTATAAATCACTAAATGACCTAGAACCTCAATACATATCAGATATGCTCACTGAATACAAGCCTAACGGATCACTCAGATCTTTAGGATCATATAAACTAGAAATTCCAAGAGTTCAGTCAAAGCAGGGTGAATCGGCCTTCAGCTACTACGCCCCTCGCTGCTGGAATCAGCTTCCAGAAATGATCAGATGTGCTTCAACATTAGGCACATTCAAATCCAGACTGAAAACACATCTGTTTAGCTGTGCCTTTACTGAATGAGCATTGTGCTACGTCTGACAGATCGCTCTATTGTTCTTTTCTTTTTATTCTTTTATAACGCATTTAACACATTTTTATCTGTTTTTAATCATTCTTATTATTTGCTTCTTTATTTTCTTACACTTGTCTTTTTATTCTTGTTTATGTAAAGCACTTTGAATAGCCACTGTGTATGAAATGTGCTATATAAATAAACTTGCCTTGCCTTGAAAAGCTGTCATGGCCAAAATGTCTGGACTTGTAATAGTCCTTCATACGTCTCTGCTCTTGGTTTTAATATTGGTGAATTGAATTTACACTTTGCAACTCTACCACTGGTTTGTATTAGTTTGCACTTGACGTAATGCAGATGTCTACATACCTAACACGTACTATGCAAAAGCATGGCATAACCATTTTCAAAGATGGATATTTACACAGAAATAACAACAATGGCATTTTCAAAAAGTTGCTTTTAAAACTATGCGAGTCACAAGATTTGAGAGTCAAAACCAAGTGTGCAGCATGCCTGCTTTTGAGTGAAGGTCTTGGCCGTTAGATCGCCCCCTAGGAGCTGGCTGCAGTACAAGTCATAAAGCCCGCCTCCTCCGTGTTAATGAAGGGGTCATGAGACCAAATAAAAAAATTTATTACGTTTGCAATAAAACGTTCCGAAAGATGGTTCTGGCCAGTTAAGGCACTGGTTATCGTGCTGATATAGCTGCAGATCTTCATTTTTATAAAGAGTATGTTTTGAGCAGTAATTTAATGCTGGGCGTGTCATCGTGATTGACAGTTGTGATTGACAGATTCTCAAAGCAGACGTCAGAGCTTCGGCAGAAGACTGAAGTGTTATTCAATTTCTGTGTTATTTTACCATGATAAAATGAGTTGCTCAGCAGTAAACTATAGTTTCTGACATACAGGATCTGGTGGAACACTGTTTATTCAGTAAGGTCAGGGCTTTATCAGTTTGCTGATACACGCCTAACCACCCAGATAGCAAAATACACTCGGACCAGTTCCAGCTAGACTCTCGCCTGCCGGAGACTTACCCCTCGACCTGACTCCATCTGTTGTACCTACGAGTCTGGCTCGGATGCGACAGCGTCGGCTCGCTAATGGCCGCCACATCTGGCCTGATTGACTCCATCCAAGTCGGACTCGGCCCGCGAGTAATGTAAGCTGCGGCCCGGAGCTGGCGCGATTAAATCTTCATAATGTAAAACGTCACCATTGTTAACGTTATTACGACCATTTGTGTTGATAAAACAGCAAATGCAGCCTACTATGTAAACGCAAAGCGTACATTAGCGAGACTTTGTTATAGTGCAGACACCAGCGGTCAAGTGAGAAGTTCGGGGGGCGTGGTTGATTTGATATACAAACGTTTGGTGGAAGTTCGATTCCGCAGCTCCTCCTCTGGCTCCATCAGGCAGTCCTTATACGCATGCCCAGGCTCCAATTTCTGCAGTCTTTTGCAACAGTTTGTGCCCGTCACAAGGTGTTTTTTCCTTCACAGCGTTTAATGGAAAATGGCGCTGTCGCGTCGTCCATATTTTATACAGTCATTGGTCAAAACACACATGCAGACAACACATAGTTCAGCAGAAATCATTCTAATGGAATTAAACATCAGCTAATTAAATGATATATCAGTCATTTTTAATGTTGAGGCTCCTCTAGGACTTGACCACAATAGAAGTATATCTAATAGTTTTGCTCATCCTTCAGACAAACCTGTGGTTTATTTACAATCTGCATTGAGTTTTATGAAGAAAAATAGATGATGCAATAGTTTAGAATACAGGTTTCCTGTTTAACAGGTATAATTTGATGCTACACATCTGCTCATAAAGTAAATTCCTGCAAATCTCTGTCTTGCGTAATAATTTACTTTATAGGACAAATTTGATGCATTTAAAACCCACAACAGTTTTGTCAAAAATTAAACAGAGAGAAAAATGAAAAAAAAAAAGCAAGAAAAAGATTTAAACTTAATTCCAAAGTACAGTGTTCAAATCCTGGAATACTCTCTTAGTACAGTAGATATCTCAATCTGCAGATTAGGAGTCTATAATGTTTGCCTGCAAATAAATAAACTTAAGCTCTTATCAACTGTCCTTTAATATAAAACTGCAAATAAGCACTATGAAAGACAAAACAGCAGGTTCAACCACAGAAAAATATCTCACCACTAACTCCGCAACAATCTGTACTTTTCATCATCTCTAATTTGCATGTGCATTAGAACTAGTGTGATATATCGTTAGGATTATACGCCAAATACCGATCATCATCCATAATTGTGATACTATGATCCGTTTCTGCACTCTATGGGTCTACACAGCTCCATCCAGTCTCCCACAAAGAGATCCACTGGCCAAACGCCAAAACTCCATCTTGGACTTCTCCAATAGAAACCAGATGGAGAAAACGCTGTAGCCAAAGAGAGAGAGAGAGAGAGAAGAAAAACCAGAGTTGAGACAAGTGTTGAAGATCAGCAGAGAAAGGCGCTAAATTCCTAAAACAGTCTTCTGAAGCCACATGATAGCTGTGTGTGAGAAACAGTCTGAAATCGGAGCCCATATTTGCTGTAAACTTGCCCTCTAGCATTGCTCTCAAATTTTATTTGGGCTTGTTCACGTTTAAATGTGACACCTTTAGACATGATGATACACCAGGGCAGACATTTTCACATGACAAAAGGCTCAAATTGAGGCAATGTGAGGCAGTGATATTTCTCATCAACACAGTTTTGAGGTGCACATTTAGTCCATAAATTACATGACACTTAATATGTACATATATTTTTGACAAGTTTCATGTCCATTTTTTTACATTTCATTACACTTATTGAAAGTGCAGTAAATACATTTATAATGTTAGAAATAGGGTGACATGGTGACTTAGTGGTTAGTACTGTCGCCTCACAGTAAGAAAGTCACTGGTTCGAGTCACCGCTGGACCAGTTGGCATTTCTGTGTGGAGTTTGCATGTTCTCCCCGTGTTGGTGTGGGTTTCCTCAGCTTGCTCCGGTTTCCCCCACAGTCCAAACAGTTTTGAGATTACCACCTTGCAGAAGCACCAATGCTTTGGGTGTTGCAGCTTAATTAGCAATAATGCAGTTTGCTGCTTTGCTCAGTGAGCAATAACTGTCCTAAAATTTGTTCTGAAATCAGTTTCAATCAACTGTATGTAACTCATGAAATATGCTTAAAATTGCCCTTTTAGTTCATTTAGGATAACTTCATATAAAACTAAGAGACTTTAAAATATACAAGACATAATCGGCTATCTGCACACAAACTTTCAATTTTCAGCCAGGCAGCCCGTCACGTTTACGATCTGATTTCTTAAAAAATCTGAAATCTTTACTGCCTGATAGATATACAATATGAAGTGGGTCTCAGAAGCACTGCAGTAAATTCCATTTCCCCCCACCATTTTAAAATGTGATAGTTTATTTTACCCCAGTATTTTTAATGGAATGTCTACGCTAGCCTGTTGCTTCTGACGGCGCTAGTGGTTAAAATGGTCTTTCATCTCGTTTTACGCTTGAACAACTAAATGAATGCTTAAGTCTATTTAACTGAATGAATGTATTGTAATTACATTACAACATCGATGCTGTAAAAACAACCATGTGAAATTGAAAATAGTCCACATTAAGCTTTCACCGGAAGTTTATCATTGGCTATAAAACTCTAGCTGTGCATAGAGCCCATAGGCATGATATTACCACACCTTTGAGTTTAAGTTAAATAAAAATACAAATGTATTTCAACTTTTATTTGATACAATCATGTTGGATCAACTCAGCTGCATTTATTTGTGTAAATAGTTTTTTTTTAAGTTGGTGCTAAACTAATTTATTGGATGGAAATCCTGTCCTCACTTAAATTGAGTTCATCCAAAGAGATATTTTTTTTGAGTGTAAATAAGATGCAGTCAGGTAAAAAAAAAGAAAGTAATGCATTTCTTTATTTATTTACTTGGAAAAACACTGCAAAAAATGCTTTTCTTACTTAGATTTTTTTGTCTTGTTTCTAGTCCAAATATCTGAAAATTCTTAAATCAAGAAGTATTTTCTTGGCAAGCAAAAAATATTGTCTTGTTTTCAGAAATAATATGCCAATATTAGGTCAGTTTTTCCTTAAAACAAGCAAAATAATCTGCCAATGGGGTAAGCAAAATAATCTTGATTTTCCTTTTGACATGATTATTTTGCTTACCCCATTGGCAGGTTATTTAGCTTGTTTTAAGGAAAAACTCACTTAATATTGACATATTATTTCTGAAAAGAAGAAATAATATGCCAGTAAGTTAGTCAAGAAATGTTTTGCTTGCCTAGAAAATACTTCTTGATTTAAGAATTTTTAGATATTTGGACTAGAAACAAGACTAAAAATGGAAGTAAGAAAAGCATTTTTTGCAGTGAAAGTAATGTTAATGTAGACTGTAAAAAAATTCTAGGACAACATGAAGGAATTAATTTAACTTGTCACTTTTTATAATTTAAGTGGATTAAACATAAAACAATTAAGTTTTTTGAGTAAAACTCAAGAATTGTGTTGTTGCAGCTCATTTTTAAATGAGTAAACGTCAATTTTTTTAGTAGCTAACTCGTGTTATTGGTAAAGCATTACCCAAACACTGGCTATTTATATAACTGCTGCAATTATTCCTACAACAGTGCAATGCAAAAAAAAAACAAAAAAAAAAAACAGCATGCACAGTTCATTCACTGATTTTTAATTTTTTTCTCTGGCAATATAGTAATTTTAGTGAGCGTTCAGTCTCTTTTGAAGCTTGCCAGCCGCTGTTCTGTGTGCACAGGAGGTGTAAAGCAGGGCAGGAGTGAAGTATGGAGGGATATGAGAGAAATGTGTGCATATGTGCGTGTTGAAGTAAAACCTGGAGTGTCAAAGCAGCATAATTGATGTCTTTGTTTGGCTGGCTTGGTTTCAGTGACTATATATGAATCCTTGCAGTGTAGCAGGGCTGTGAAAGAGGGAGAGAGAGAGAAAGAGAGAGAGAGAGGTAGTAAGCAGGGGGTTGATGGAGGAGCGGGCTAAAAGAAAGGAGCTCTTTCACAGACTCGTTTGCTGACTGCTAAGTAGTAAAGGCAGAACAGAGCGACAGCGCTGACTGAGAACACCTGAAACACACAACACTGACCAGAGATCAGTGCTGTGAACTCGGCATAACCCCAGAGAGCCCTTCTGTCTCACTCTCTCCGTTTACAAGCCGACAAGTGTCCATTTCTGCTCAACTCAACAAACTCCAGCACTTCATCAGTCTAATCAAGCCTCGCTTCTGACCACCAGATATCAGGTGAAGGGGGTTTTATTATAGCCTGCAGAGAAATGTGTGAGCGGTTAATCCAAAATGGCAAAAAAAAGAAAAATAAATACATAAATATATATGCAACATTTTAAAAGTGAAGTAAAACCGTTTTTTTTTTATTTGTTCAATAGCCTAAATGAAATTGGTTTGTTTAGCGAATAATCTCTACATATTTTTTCTACATGTTTTTTAAAATATATTTCAGTATATATTCAATAGCAGCACAGTTATTATTTTTTTGACTTACGATTATACTTTTTTTGTTATTATTGCTACTGTTAAACAATTTTTTAGATGTATTAATCAACACACACACACACACACACACACACACACACCACACACACACACCACACACACACACACACACACACACACACACACACACACATATATTATATATATATATATGAGCAATATCACATGAGTAGCAGTGTGATATGGTTTTATATCGGCACTGGTGGGAGGCGTGCGTTGGCTTGAGGCCACAGGCCGAGTGCCTTATGTCCCACCAGTAATGATATAAAGCCATATCGCACTGCTACGAGTGTGATATTGCATTTATACAACAGTTTGGCTGCATAATTATGTATATAAAAAATCTAACACAGAAAGTCTCAAAAATCCTTTTGTACGAGGAACCACTTTCTTCCACCATTCATTCACATCTGCAGCTGATGTCAGAACAGCAGAAACCGTTGCTACTTCACAAACGTAACTTTAGAGCTAATGTTTGAATGATTCTATAGCATAATGTCTAAAATGATGACAAAACAGGTGATTTTGCTCACATTCTAAGATTATAAGGCTGAACGGCATGAAATGCCATCAGTCTACAGAACTTTCCAAGTATTTCTCTGTTGCAATTGGGAGATCACAATAATTAACCCTGAAAAAGCCAAAGCAAAGCAAACACTACCAGATTACTAATGGTATAAATACAGCACTACGACATACAAAAGAGAGATCGACTTAGAATGTCACTTACCTGTTCTGTAATGATTTGTTTAGCTGTAAAACACTGAGTTTTTCTTTCCTAAGGACTTATTCTGCCGTCTCTGTCACCATCTTGCAGTCACCCGTCAATTTCTTTGCTGTGCATGCTGTTCATTGCCGCTGACGCACTAAATTTCCTGAAATTATGAACATTAAAATAGGCACTGTCCTTATAAATAAACTGCATAGTTGCAGTCTAAATAGCTACATTCTTGCCTAAAAAAGACTCAAAGTAAATTATGTTGTACAACAGCTGCAATATTTGTCAAACTGTAGTGAGTTTATTGATCTGCTGTCACTTTATGTGGGCTGAGTAATACACAAGGGTGAAGAGGCTGTACGAGTGCTGTTATTGCAGAATATTGCATAGCTATCAACCAATCAGATTCAAGAACCAGACAGAACTGTTGTATAAGCAGTTTTAAAATTTTTAAGAACCATTTTAAGATCAAAATGATTAGATATTACAATATTAATAATAATAGTTATTATTATTTATTGAAAGAATCAGAAAATAACAAATAATAATCTTATAATTATTGTGCAAAACATGTTGAAAAGCAGCAGCCCTTTAAACTATGAAGGTACTATAAAGTATTTTGTTTTTCCTACTATTTGCTTATAATTAATGTACATCTTATCAGATTTGATATCAAAGATAATGTAGAACACGTTTGGTTTTTACAAACATGACATACAGTAAATACTTTTGTATCTTGTACTTTGTCATGTACTTTGGACAATCGTCCTTTGTTGACTTTTATAGTGACTATAGTGGTCAGTTCACTGTACATTGTCCTATTGTTAAAAAGAACAGCATGTGCATGTTTAAAAATGTCTCATTTGTGTGTTCACAGAAAGTATGAGCAATGGCAAAAAGAGCACAATTCAACATGAACTCTTTCTTTAACTTACCACTACTTCCAAAAAAAAAAGTTTCCTTCCAACTGAGTTCCATCAGTGGAGGAATTAGAAACATTGGCTTTCTCTGTCTGCAAAAGAGAGAAAAAATCCTTGCGTTTTTCATTTTTCCTTCTCCCTCCAAAAAGCAGTTCCAGCTGTACTCTCTTTAGCTCTTGCCTAATCAGGTTTAAGCTAATTATGAACTTAGATCAAATTCTATAAACAAACACGGCGTTCAAATCACTTACAACGTCCCGTCGTGGCATATAGGTTGAAAGAGCGGCTAAGTCCACCTGCCCCCCCAAACCACCACCACTACCCAAACCAAACCATAAAGAGTTTCCTTCCTTCCTTCCTCACTTTCAAATCAAGTGCTTGTTTCAGCGAGCGCCTGTGCAGGTATAATGACACTGGAAATAAAAAGAAAGGTCTTTTTTTTGCTTGTTTAATTGCTAAAGGCACAATAGGTACAATTTTTTTCATTAAAATATCCAAAAATCAATAGACAAGTGTTATATATTTTGCTGTCTTATATACTTACATTATTTCCAAATGTTTCAAAGAATGAAACCTAGAGAAATATGTGATTTCAACTAGTGACACCATTGAGCGTTTGCTGTGTGTAAAAGCTAACGTCAAACACCACTCGATTTCTGATTTGGTTCACAGAAAACAGGAAAACACCAAAGATGTTGTGTTTTTTGAAACTGCACATGGCAGCATTATAACAAAATCCTAAAATGTATTTAGTCTGATAAATCAAAGCTGCTTCTTGTCAACATGATCATAAGAGGAAGAACTGGAAAAGGTAAACTGTTTCATTATAAAAGCTCTGCTGCTTCAGCCTTAATATTATTGCTCACTGAATCCATAATTTTCGTCTGTAATTTTTGCACATAAAAAAATAATATTGACCTCACGTTGTGTCAGTATTGATACACTGCCCCCAAAACTTTTGTCAGTCATAATTATTTTAAATTGGGTTCAATTTCGCATCTGAAAAAGCATTTTACAGGTGTTTTGACAATTCAGGGCCACCGTACACTCTCAGAAATAAAAGTACAGAAGCTGTCACTGGGGCAGTACCTTTTCAAAAGATACATATTTGTACCCAAAGAGTCCACAGTGGTACCACAAAGGTGCATTTTAGTACCTAAAAAGTACCTTTGAGGTACCATTATGGACCCTTCAGGTACAAATATGTACCTTTTGAAAAGGTACTGCCCCAGTGACAGCTCCTGTACCTTTAGTTCTGAGAGTGTACAATTGAAAGGCAAAATTCAAAATGACGTCTGAGAAACAAATCCACTTGGTTTTGCAACACAAACACCTTTATAATTAACAAAGTATGGATTATGGCATACAAAGACCGATTGTGGCAGGTGCTTGCAGAACATCTTTGAAACCATGATGGTAGGTACTGATTTCAAAATAAATGGTTTGTGAAAGATTATAAAGTAACGTTACTGAGGTAAACAGTAGCTTGTTGCTACTACGATTAACAGTTGAATAAATTAAATTATTTAGCACACAGATTAATTCATAAGCATCAGGTTTTTGTGTGATGCATTTTTCAAATTTGAAAACAAACAAACAAAAAAACACAATTTCAGACCTTTACTCCGCTTCATATTACAAAGATAATTTGTTTACTATAGCGTGTGCATCAACATGATTTCTGCAGGAGTGCCTTAAGATGTAATGCAGACCACAACTCCCATAATTCCACACTCCATAACTCCATCATCAAAATACACCTTTGTTGTTTATGAATACTCGCCCTCTAATGGTAAACATGACACATTGTGCATTTAAAGCTGAATTGTGGTGCGGTAATATTATTGCGGTGATGATAAAGATAATTTAACGCCCACCGTATGTTTTCTGTCCTCCTGAAAAAAAATAAAAGAATATGTAGTTAACACAGAAATAAATAAACTTTGCACTGGTTGTCCTTTAGAGTCAATTGTTCAGCTCAGTTGATTATCCCTAAACTGATTTCTGCAGGAGTCCCTTATGATGACATCAACTCCCATAATTCTACACTCCATCATCAAAATACTTTTTTGGTTGTGAATTTAAGTGAAGTTTCACAAACTAATTTCGAGAGGAGCACGTGATATAATGACCGCAGCTGGTCACTCATCTACACTCATTAGTTAGCCAATCAGAATAATCCAAACTCACTAATTAGCCCAGCTAAAGTTACTCCCTTATCTTCGTTTTCCCCCATCACCCCCCATCTTCCCTGACTCCTACTGGAGCTGGCCAATATAGCTCTAGCAACCCTCTCCGGCCCTAGCTTAAACTTATTTTTATTTATGCATTTATTTTTAATTTCCATTTATGGAGAGACACATTTCTAAACATAATACTTTTAATAACTCATTTCTAATAACAGAATTATTTTATCTTTGCAATGATGACAGTAAATAATATTTGACTAGAAATTTTTAAGACACTTCTATACAGCTTAAAGTGACATTTAAAGGATTAACTAGGTTAATTAGGTTAACTAGGAAAGTTATTGTATAACAATGGTTTGTTCTATAGACTATTGAAAAAAATACAGCTAAAAGGGGCTAATAATTTTGACCTTAATGTTTTTTAAAAAATGTAAAACTACTTTTATTCTAGCTGAAATAAAACAAATAAGACTTTTCTCCAGAGGATATATATGTGTGTGTGTATATATGTGTATGTGTGTGTGTGTGTGTGTGTGTGTGTGTGTGTGTGTGTGTTTGT
>CAIGQZ010032248.1:1704512-1737955 GCA_903798205.1 Danio tinwini | reverse complement strand
CCAGACAATAAATCACTTCAAACTATTAAAAATGTCAATAAAAGTCACTTTTTCAAACTTTTCAACATCAAAAGTTGTTGGCGGAAACATCAAGATCCCATAATGCAATTCAAAAACATCAATAAATAGAAAAATACTGCTAATTTATGGATATTTTTTACAGTGTAGAAATAAATATAAGACATTAAGTTGCAAATTGTCACAACTGTTGAAAACAAGTTTTTATTGTTAGTGTAATTATATTATAAAAGTGTTGGTTTTATCTTCAAATTGGGAATTTGGAGGGGATTTGGGTTATTGTTATGCTTTAGATGTCCTATATTGTGAGAAATGTGACAAAAGTAGTGTTTGGCGCATTAGATGAAAAAAGTCACAAGTGTGAGAAAGTCAAAAAACGTAAAAAAATAGTCACAATTATTACATTGAAAAAATCCATTGAATAGCAGTTTCTGTTTGTAATTCACAGGTGTTTTCTGTTTATTTACAGTTATGCAGTGACTTTTATTGACATTGTAGTTGTTTGAAACAATATATTGTATAAGAAATAATGTTTATTTATATAGAAATAAGTCAGAAAAAAGTCAGACAAATAACAGACAAAATACTGGCAGTTTATACCACAATTTACAACAACAAATCTAGACAATAACTCCTTCATTCATTCATTCATTTTCTTTTCGGCTTAGTCCCTATATTAATCCAGGGTCGCCACAGCACAATGAACCGCCAACTTATCCAGAACAATTTTATGCAGCAGATGCCCTTCCAGCCGCAGCCCATCTCTGGGAAGCATCCACACACACTCATTCACATTCATACACTACGGACAATTTAGCCTACCCAATTCACCTGTACCGCATGTCTTTGGACTGACTATGGGGGAAATTGAAGCACCCGGAGGAAACCCACGCGAACACAGTGAGAACATGCAAACTCCACATAGAAACACCAACTGACCCAGCCGAGGCTCGAAACAGCGACCTTCTTGCTGTGAGGCGACAGCACTACCTACTGCGCCACTGCGTTGCCGACAATAAATCACTTCAAGCTATTAAAAATGTCAATAAGATAATTTCTGGATTTTTTTAAAGTGTAAAAAAGAAGATGCAAATGTTAGACATGAAGTTGCAAATTGTCTCAACTGTATGGATATAAATTCACATTTTGAGACCTGAAGTGACTTTCGCAATAATTAAAGATGTAGCACATGTGAGACACAAGTTATTATTGTTTGTGTAATTATATTATGTATTAAATCAAATGTTGGTTTTATCTTCAAATAGTGATTTTTAAGGAGATTTGGTTTATTGGTATGCTATAGATGTCTGAGATTGTGAGAAGTGTAACAAAAGTAGTGTTTGGTGCATTAGATTAAATAATAAAAAGATGTTTACTGTGAGATAAAGTTTGAAATAATAAAAAAGACACATGTGAGAAATTAAGTCAAAGACGTGACAAATAGTCATAATTATTACATTGTAAAAAAAATCCATTAAATAGCAGTTTCTATGTGTAATTCACAGGTGTTTTCTGTTTATTTACGGTTATGAATTGACTTTTATTTTGGAAAATTCTACTCAGTTTAATAATGTGATTTTTATTAACATTTTAGTTTGAAACAATATATTGTATAAGAAATACTATTTATTTATATAGAAATAAGCCTATGAAATAACAGACAAAATACTGGCTGTTTATACCGCAATTTGCACCAAATACAGACTCACATGATCTACATCTTTAATTATTGGGACTTACAGTCACTTCAGGTCTCAAAATGTGAATATATATCCAACAGTTGTCCAACAACTTAACATCTTATATTTGCATTTCTACACTGTAAAAATATCCATAAATTAGCAGTATTTTTCCATTTATTGATGTTTTGAATTGCATTATGGGATCTTGATGTTTCCGCCAACAACTTTTGATGTAGAAAAGTTGGAAAAAGTGACTTTTATTGACATTTTTAATAACTTGAACTGATTTAGAGTCTGGATTTGGTGTTGTCAATTGTAGCATAAAGTACTTTTTCTGTTACTAAAGTTGTTGGTGTAAACATCAAGGTCCCATAATGCAATTCAGTCATCAATAAATGGTAAAAAACTGCTTATTTACCCTACCTGTTATTTAAAATGAAAAGAAAATCAGACCCTTTTTGTTACTTAACTCTGCACAAGGTATTTACAGTTAAAGTCAGAATTACTGGTGCCATGTTTATGTTTTTCCCTGATTTCTGTTTAACAGAGAGCAGTTTTTAACCCATTTCAAAGCATAATAGTTTTAATAACTCATTTATCATAACTGATTTCTTTTATCTTTGCCATGATGATAGTACATAATATTTTACTAGATATTGTTCAAGAAACTTCTATACAGCTTAAAATGATATTTAAAGGTTTAACTATAGGTTGATTAGGTTAACCAGGCAATTTATTGTATAACGATGGTTTGTTCTGTAGACTATCGCAAAAAATATATAGGTTTAGGGGGCTAAAAATATTTACCTTAAAATTTATTGTTGTTGTTTTTTTTTTTTTTTAACTGCTTTTGTTCTAGCCGAAATAAAGCAAATAAGACTTTGCCCAGAACAAAAATTATTATCAGACATACTGTGAAAATTTCCTTGCTTCGTTAAACATCATTTGGGACAAAAGCAAATCAAAGGGGGCTAATAATTCTGACTTCAACTGTATATGTTCTGGGAATGTCCTCAAATTGCATTATTCTGGTATTCTGGTCCAAGGTACGAGACCTACTATCAGATCTAATGGAAACTCAGATCCATTGTGACCCATTGCTTTTTCTCCCTCTGGACAATTCCTCACTCTCCTTATATATCAACCAAAGAAGGTTTCTGTCAGATGTTCTGACTGCTGGAAAAAAAACAAGCCTGAAAATATAGCAGGATCTATCTGCTCCTGCTGATTTATCTTGGAGGCTCTTTCTACTGGACATTATCAGCTTGGAATACACCACAGGCAAAATAAATGGTGCCAGTAAGAAAACTGTCCAATTTTGGTTAAATATGAGACTGTATCAGATATGATTCAATGCTGATTTTGTAACTAATATTGTAGTATTACTGGGGGGGGGGGATTCACCCTGTTGTTGGGTGGATCTCAGACTTTGTTGTATATAGTTCAAAATAAAAAATAAATAAATAAAAATAAACCTGCTAATTTGTGGATATTTTTTACAGTGCAGAAATAAAGATGCAAATATAAGACATTAAGTTGCAAATTGTGACAACATATATATGTTGGATATAAATTCACATGTTAAGACCTGAAGTGACTTTCGCAATAATTAAAGATGTAGATCATGCAAAACAAGTCATTGTTAGTGTAATAATATTATCTTTGAAGTTTGAAGTTTCAAGACGACTAAAAATAAAACCCACAAAAAATAATAAATTGAAGCACACTTAGGACAAGTCAACATTTGTGAAAACGTGATGTTCCCTTAAAGCGGATCAAGCTGTAGCAACAGCCTTTTCATGCTTTTATGGCTCGTAACCGACTGTGGACTCCATATATTTACATGTTTCTTAGTTTCTGTGTGGTCTGCAAAGCTTATAGCACAAATGATGCGTTTCCAGGTGATTCAGGAGTTAAATACTGGAGAAAGACATACAGTTGAAGTCATAATTATTAGCCCTCCTGTGATTTTTTTTCCCCCTCAGAAACACCACCAACATGTTTTATTCTACAGTTGGCTGAATGGACATTAAAAAATAATGTTTTCTTATTTCAAGATCAATTTTATAAACAAATTAAGGCAACAGCTATGGGAGCTCGTTTTGCCCCAAATCATGCAAATCTATTTTTGGGATTATAGGAAGAGAAATTTGTATATTCTGACTCAAACCCATATTTGAATTTGAAACTATTCAAAGCGCTTTACTTTTTCCACATTGTTTTATGTTACAACCTTATTCCAAAATGGATTAAACTCATTTATTTCCTCAACATTCTACACGCAATACCCCATAATGACAATGTGAAAAAAAAAGAGTTTTTAAAATTGTTGCAAATAAAAAAATTTAAAAAAAGAAAAATCACATGCACAGAAGTATTCACAGCCTTTGCTGTGAAGCTCTAAATTGAGCTCAGGTACATTCTGTTTCCACTGACCATTGCAAATAATTCAGCAGCTTAACTGGAGTTCACCTGTGGTAAATTCAATTCATTGGACATTATTTGAAAAGGCATACACCTGTCTATACAAGGTCCCAGGGTTGACAGTGCATGTCAAAGCACAAACCAAGCATGAGGACAAAGGAATTGTCTGTAGACCTCCGAGACAGGATTTTCTTGAGGCACAAGGCTGGGGAAGGTTACAGAAAAATTTCTGCTGCTCTAAAAATGTTCCATTGAGCACAGTGGCCTCCAACATCCATAAGCAGAAGATGTTTGGAACCACCAGGACTTTTTCCTAGAGCTGACCGGCCATCTATGCTGAGTGATCGGGGGAGAAGGGCCTTAGTCAGGGAGGTGATCAATAACCCAATGGTCACTCTGTCTGAGCTCCAGCGTTCTTCTGTGGAGAGAGGAGAACCTTACAGATGGACAACCATCTGTGCATCAATCCACCAATCAGGCCTGTATGGTAGAGTGGCCAGACGGAAGCCTCTCCCTGCCTGGAATTTGCCACAAGGCATCTGAAGACCTCTCAGACCATAAGAAACAAAATTCTCTGGTCTGATGAGACTAAAATTGAACTCTTTGGAGTAAATGCCAGGCATTACGTTTGGAGAAAACCAGGCACCGCTCATCACCAGGCTAATACCATCCCTACAGTGAAGCATGGTCGTGGCAGCATCATGCTATTGGGATGTTTTTCAGCAGCAGGAACTGGAAGACTAGTCAGGATAGAGGGAAAGATGAATGCAGCAATGTACAGAGACACCCTGAAGGAAAACCTGCTTCAGAGTGCTCTTGACCTCAGACTGGGATGACGGTTCATTTTCCAGCAGAACAATGACCCAAAGCACACCGCCAAAATATCAATGGAGTGGCTTCATAACAACTCAGTGAATGTCCTTGAGTGGCCCAGCCAGAGCCCAGACCCAAATCCTATTGAACATCTCTGGAGAGATCTGAAAATGGCTGTACACCGTCACTTCCCATCCAACCAGATAGAGCTTAAAAGGTACTGCAAAGAAGAATGGGCAAAAATTCCCAAAGACAGGTGTGCTAAGCTTGTGGCATCAGATTCAGAAAGACTTGAGGCTGTAATTGCTGCTAAAGTATTGAGCAAAGGCTGTGAATACTTATGTACATGTGATTTTACCAGCCTGATCTCATGAGGAAACGTAAGTATTTTACATTTTGTCAGTGTAGTGGCTAATTCGTACGAAATTGTACGATTTTAAAAAGGAGGCCTGGAACCCAACCCTAAACCGTCATTGGGTGATGAGCAAATCGTAGTAAATGGTACAAATTGGATTCAGGATTTTTTATTTTTAATAAATTTGCAACAATTAAAAAAAATTATTTTTTCACATTGTCATTATGGGGTATTGTGTGTAGAATGTTGAGGAAATTAATGAATTTAATCCATTTTGGAATAAGCCTGGAACATAAAAAAAAATTGGAAAAAGTGAAGCGCTATCAATACTTTCCGGATGCACTGTATAGATGACGTCATTTTGATATACTCTGGATTAGAGGCAGATCTGAGGGATTGTCATGAATTTTTAAACACTACTAATGCGAATTTGAGATTTAGTTTGGATTTTTCATTGACTCAAATTAAGTTCTGGGATATAAATGTTTTTAAAGGTAATACAGGGAAATTACACACCACCACTTTAGAGAAGAAACTGACAGAAATGCCATCCTTAGAGCAGATTTTCATCCTCCATGGTTGATCGAAAATTTCTCTTTTAGACAATTTCAGAGGTTGAAAAGGATTTGTGATAAAAAGAAGATTTTAGAGTAATTTATAAATCTTATAATAAAGCAAAAAAATAGCAGCAGAGATGAACTGTTAATAAAAAGTCAGAAAGTTCTGTTTATTTTGTCACACAATACAGTACAGAGGCAAACAAAATCAAGAGAATTGTAAAAAAAATTGGAATATCTTAATGAGTGACCCCCACCTTAAAAGATTTAGCTGTATCTCCTTCCATTGTAATAAATAATTAAAAATGAAAATGTATTTCGAAAAGCTCCAACAATTCAAAATAAACTTGTGAGAAGCCATCTCTCCACTAGGAAGACTAATACTTGGCTAAGTCAAACAACAGGAAACTACATATGTGGTAATTGCAATCATTGTGATAACATGCTTAAGACGAACATATTTAGGAATCCAACATCAGGCCATAAATTTAAGATCAATTAATTTATTAATAACAACACTACATTTGTTGTATATCGACTGGAATGACCGTGCAGATGCTTTTATATAGAAATGACTAAGAGAAAATTATCATTGAGATTAGCTGAGCATAAAAATGCAATACCTGTAATCCACCATATCCAATGGCTTTACATTATAAAAATTAAGGTCATGGCAATCCTAGTTCATTAAAAATGGTTGGTATAGAGCATATTTTTAATTCTACAAGGGGAGGAGACAGCATAAAAACATGAAAACAGAGAGAGACCTTTTTGATCTATACATTAAAAGCAACTAGACTTCCAGGCTTAAATGGCAAATTCAAATTTTTTTTGTCTTTTATTTTATGTTATATAAATTTTCTTTATATTGTTGAATATGTATTTATGTATATATGCATTTACATATGTGTATGTGTATATACAGTATATATGTGTATATATACAGTACAGTTGAAGTCAGAATTATTAGCCCCCTTTTGAATTTTTTTTCTTTTTTAAAATTTACCAAATGATGTTTAACAGGTTAAGGAAGTTTTCACAGTATGTCTGATAAGATTTTTTTCTTCTGGAGAAAGTCTTATTTGTTTTATTTCGGCTTGAATAAAAGCAGTTTTTTATTTTTTAAGAACCATTTTAAGGTCAAAATTATTAGCCCCTTTAAGCAATTTTTTTCCTATTGTCTACAGAACAAACCATCGTTATACAATAACTTGCCTAATTACCCTAACCTGCCTAGTTAACCTAATTAACCTGGTTAAGCCTTTAAATGTCACTTTAAGCTGTATAGAAGTGTTTGGAAAAATATCTAGTCAAATATTATTTACTGTCATCATAGCAAAGATAAAATAACTCATATATTTGTGTGTGTGTGTGTGTGTGTGTGTGTGTGTGTGTGTGTGTGTGTGTGTGTGTGTGTGTGTGTGTGTCTGTACACTGTAAATAAAATGCAGGGTTCCACACAAATCATTCATGTTGTCCCAACACAAATCAATTAAGTTTACTTAACAAATTTATGTGCATTGAACATAAAAAATTAAGTTCTCCCAGTGAAATCTCAAGGAATTGTGCTGTTTTAGCTCATTGTAATTGTAAAGTAAAACATTTTTTGAGTGTATGTATGCACTGTAAAACCCAAAAAGTTAAGGTAACAAAACATTTGAGGAAAGCAATTGCAACAAACCATTTAAGTTCAATAACTAATCCTAATGAGTACTTTGAACTTAATCCATTTGAGTAAATGAAGCAATTTGAGCACAGTAAACCCAATAAATAGAGAGAACTCAAACCAACTGAGCACTGTAAAACCCAATAAGTTAGGGCAACTCAAACCACTTGAGGAAACCGATTGCAAACCATTTGAGTTAAAAAAAACAAACTAATATATATGAGCATTTTTTATGGTTTCATTCTATACGTTGTATCAATTGAGCAATTTGTTGTATAACAAAGATCGTATCATCTTTTATATATATATATATATATATATATATATATATATATATATATATATTTCTTTTTATTCTATTTATTTTTCCTCCCTCTATCAATGCTGAATTAATGATGATTGTTGAATTGACCTTGTTTAATATATTATTTTAGTATTGTTTCGATATTCTAATAAGTCATGAGACCGTAGCATTCAAAAGAAACTGCAGACACACCTGATTACTGTTATCATGATGAAGGCAGCTCTCTGCCAAAACTTGTAGGTTTTTTAAAGATTAACCATATGAATAAAGGCTTTTAAATATTTTTTACACATTTTTTGAGTGCCTTGGACTGATTTTTGCTGTTTATTTCCCCAATAATACTTACCAGAGCAAGGATTTTTTCACAGTATTTCCTATAATATATATCTTCTAGAGAAAGTCTTATTTGTTTTATTTTGACTAGAATAAAAGCATTTTTTTAAATTCTTCAATATTATTAGCTACTTTAAGCAATATTTTTTATTGTCTACAGAACAAAGCATCGTTATACAATGACTTGCCTTATTACCCTAATCAACCTTGTTAAACCTTTAAATTGCCTTATTTAAAGTTATTAAAACTATTATGTTTATAAATGTGTTGGAAAAAATCTTTCCGTTAAACAAAAATTGGGAGAAAAATTTACAGTGGGGCTAATAATTCAGGGGTAATTATAGCCTAGTAATTATGACTTCAACTGTATATACTTACATGCTGTATATATTGTAAATGCTTATAAAATACATTAGCCTCACTGAACTCCTTGCATTATTAAAAGTGTTTGATTAATGGATTAATTCGGCTGAAAAGAGCACAAAATTGACATTTGCTGTGCATGATTGATCAATATTTTCCTTGCCTTGTTTCCAAAATCTTCGCCAGTCTGTCCTTTATGCCAAATTGACATACCGACACACACACTTGACACACTTCGACTCTCACTCAAACACACACACACACACACACATAAGCAGGACGGTCGTAGCAACACGGACCAACACAATCCTTATTTATAGCTGTCTTTCCCAAGGTTTTTCTCACAGGAACGGGAGCGGAGCAGGAATCGAATGTTTCCTCTCCTGTCTTCATCAATCACTCCTTATTAATCCAAACATGCCGGAGAAAGCAGCCCTTGCTTCACTTGAGGAAAAAGGCCCATTTTGTTTTCTGGAAGAGAAAAAATGTAAGTTCTTATTGAGTCAAAGCTGGGTTTGAAATGAACCCTTTCAAGGAATCGGTGGGTTAAGAAAGGTTAAGAAATAACAGGAGAACTGTGAGGGAAATGTGAACCTAGGTGAGCGATTTATTCCACATGAAAAAATACTGTAGTCATTTATAATAAATACTGTGTTCTTTTTTAACCATACTGTAGTTAGTATTTACAACACTATGTTAATGAATGATAACTTTAGCATTAATAGTGAACTGATAAGCAGTATACATCAGTTTTTACTACAGTAAACTGTAGTGTATTGTATATTACACTCACTGGCCACTTTATTAATTACACCTTACTAGTACCAGGTTGAACTCCCTTTTTCCTTCGGAGCTGCCTTAATCCTTTGTGGCATAATTCAACAAGGTACTAGAAATATTCCTCAGAGATTTTGGTCCATATTGACATGATAGCATCACGCAGTTGCTGCAGATTTGTCGGCTGCACATCCATAATGCGAATCTCCCATTCCACCACATTCCAAAGGTGCTCTATTGGATTGTGATCTGGTGACTCTGGAGGCCATTTGAGTACAGTGAACTCATTGTCATCTTCAAGAAACCAGTCTGAGATGATTTGCGCTTTATGACATGGCATGTTCTCTCCTGCTGGAAGTCGAGTAGCCATCAGAAGATGCGTACACTGGGATCATAAAGGGATGGACATGGTCAGCAACAAATACTTAGGTAGGCTGTGGCGTTGACACGATGCTCAATTGGTATTGATGGGCCCAAAGTGTGCCAAGAAAATGTCCCCCATCAAATCAAGACTTATCAGACCAGACAATGTTTTTCCAATCTTCTATTGTCCAATTTTGGTGAGCCTGTGTGAATTGTAGCCTCAGTTTCCTGTTCTTAGCTGACAGGATAATAATATTGGTGTGAAATCTAACATGATCCACTGTTGACACCATACAGTATATTGAGAGTTTTTTTAAAACAAGCACACAGCAGTGTAAACAAATGCACACTACTATTACACTACTACTACTGTAAGAACTGTATATTGAAATGACTCAAAAAAGAGCTTTTTCTGCTAACACTCATATATGTCACTGTGAGAGAATAACATAAAAAAATAATACACAATTATGAGAAATAGAGTAAAAACTGTGGCAAATGTTTGCAATTATTAGAAATATAGATGCATATTATGTTAACTGTTAGATAAATGTGCATTTTGACACTGGAAGTCACTTTTATAATATTTTATCATGCAGGTTTTAAAAATGTAGTAGCAAACGTTACGAAAATGTTACCAAAAGATTATCAAAAGTTCACATTTTGAGAACAAAAATGACATTGTTAGACTGAAAGTTGCACATGTGTGACTGGCTGTCATATTAATGATGTGAAATGATGTTGATATTTGGTTGATTTTAGGTTGTGTTGAAAAGTGACCAAAATCTAACGTCAAGCCAACGTCTTAAACCAACGTCATATTGACGTCAAATACTGACAATTATTCATCAGGTATGACAACCCAAATCCTAACAGATGTCATATTGGTAACGTCCACACAACGTCAAGCTGTAACAGCATTACACGTTAATATTTTGTTGTTTTTAGGTTGCGTTGGAAAGTAACCAAAATTCAACGTCTGTTCTGACATCAACCCGATTTTCATTTCCAAACAAAATGCAACGTCTCATGATGCTGGGGTACAATGTCAATCTGACCTCATGTTGATGTCATGTGCCTGCTGGGGAGTTTTCAAATTTGTGACTGACTGTCAAATTGAACAAAATCTAGTGAAAAATATGAAAACTAATCAATAATGAATACAGGAAACAAGTTGAAGAGAAACAGTCTCAAATAAAAAAAAACATAACTCTGCTGTTTCTAAAAATAAATCAGGAAACAAACAAAAAATAAAAAATTTTGCAGTTAGAAGCAAATGTAAGAAATAAAGCCACAGATTATGAAAACAGATGAAAATGTACGTTTAAGAAGTCACTTTTATAATGATTAAAGATAAATAAACTACCTAAAGTTCACATTTTGAGAAAAAAAAATTGAATGTGAGATATGACCCAGCAGACACACATAAGATGTTAATATTAGGTTAGATTTAGGGGTCCAGTGTCTATGGACAATGTAATTTTGACGTCCAATATTGATGTGAAATGACGTTGATATTTGGTTAGTTTTAGGTTGTGTTGAAAAGTGACCAAAATCCGACATCTAGTTAACATCTTAAACCAATGTCATATTGACGTCAAATACTGACATTTATTCATCAGGTATGGCAATCTAAATCCGACGTCTGTCAAGCTGTAACATCATTAGACGTGAATATTTTGTTGTTTTTAGATTGCGTTGGAAAGAAACCAAAATGCAGTGCCTGTCTGACATTGGACATTGACATCGGCCTGACGTTGGGTTCTGATGTCAACCCGATTTTTATTTCCAAACAAAATGCAACATCTCATGATGTTAAGGTACAATGTCAATCTGACGTCATGTTGATGTCATGTGCCTGCTGGAGAGTTTTGGTCATATTGAACAACATGTAGTGAAAAATGTGAGAACTAATCAATAGTGAATACAGGAAACAAGTTGAAGAGAAACAGTCCCAAATAAGAAACACCACTCTGCTGTAACCTTAAATAAATTGAGAAAATAACTAAAATTGGCGTTTGTATTTATCTGTCACCAAAAAAAGCTGCCACAGTTTTGCTGAGGTGACCTTGAGCAAAGCAGTAATACTTTCATAATGAACTGTATGCTGCTCAAAGGCTGTTAAGAAAATGACATTTAATCTGTGCAGAACATACAACCAAAGCTGTTGCAGTCCCACATGGTTTGACCCAACGCTTTGCTTGTTTTTTCAGGGATGGGTGACATAGGGATGAACAACATTTCGGCCGTTCCTCAAGAGGCCCCTTCACCTCCTCTGCTGTTTCCTGTAGGCATAAAGGTGCAGCAGTGAAAGCTAGACAAATATTTCACCGCTAATAACGGTGACATTCTCCTTCCTGAGTGCAGAAAACGAGCGACTTGTGACATTTTCAGTTCAACCTCCACAGCTATGAGGACAAAACAACAAAACCAGCGACGCAAAGACAACTCCAACATTACCTCATGCACTCCCTGCTGTGAAAACATCCCGACTTCAAAGTGTTTTTGGTACTTTTATGTGAGGAGAGGGTCGGGGGAGGTGATTTTTCTTCATCGTTCATGCATAAAAGGGCATTACATATTTCTGTGATTTTTGGATGCACTCGGGCAGGAAGTTTCCTCGATGCCCAAATGGCTTTGAACAATTAGTGGACGAGGCAGTGCATAGTTTTTGCTTACTTTGTGGCTCGGGAGCTGGGATGCCAGGTACTTAATGGACATTAATCTTTGGAACAGACTGGAGGCAGTCGTTCGTCATCTGGACTGATGTGATTTCTCTGTTTCTCTGCTCTGCCAGTAGAAATGCCACTGTCTGACATCATCGAGCTGCTCACCTGTCGCTGCCAAAATGCAACACATCCCTCTGAAATGCAGTTCAGACTGAAGCTCTGTTGTAAAATGTTGAAGGCCCAGAACTTTACAATATCCCAAAAAAAAGTATTTAACCAAATGATGCTGTCTTCATCATTAAAATAATTTTGATTAGAGTAAATGTAGCATGTGTGAAAAATTAGCCACTGTATTTGCGTCTTTCAAAAAACAAACAAAGCAAAGAATTCTTCTCATTTTCATTTAGCTAACACGTCTTGGAGTAAAAACGCCTCTCAAAATGAATTTAAAAAGTGCCCCCCGCTCTTGTGTATACCTGACAAAAGTCTTGTCGCCTATCCAGGTTTTAGGAACAACAAATAATAATTTGACTACTAGTTGATCATTTGGTATCAGAAGTGGCTTATATGAAAGACAAAGGCCTCTAGATTATGCTTATTTTACCAAAATAAAACATGATCATGCCTTGATTTTTAATGATGTAATTAAGACAGTACAAACCACCTCTCTCCAATCCCGGGAACCATCACCAGCCTTCTAATCCTCTGCACCTGTTCCCCCTCATCAAAGGACACTATAAAAACCTACCTCATTCTCCCATTTATCGGCTGGTATCGAAGTCGGATGGTTGTCCTCACCTTTACTCCTTTGTCTTCTCCTCTTCTTCCATGGATGCCCCCTTTGTGCCTTCGGGTCCTTAATCTACAGATCAAGGGAAGTGATTATTCTCATATGGTGTTTACTTGAAGATCTACCATTTACTTGATGAACTGTGTGTCTGAATACTTACCTTCTGATGTTCCCAAGAACGAACTGTGTGTGAGATTGCTAACATCAGATGTTTACCTTATGAGCTGTTGATGAGATCGCTAATATATGTGACACCACTCTTCTGCTTCCTCACTTTGATTCAGTGACTTGTTTTAAATAAAACTCATAAAAAGATAACCATCCTTGTCTATCAGCGTGACAGTCATGGTGCAATGGAAAAAAAATTAATATTGTGTATGAATCCCATGAGCTGGGATGACTGCATCCATACATCTCTGCAATGACTTAAATAACTTATTAATAAAGTCATCTGAAATGGCAAAGAAAGCGTTCCTGCAGGACTCCCAGAGTTCATCAAGATTCTTTGGATTCATCTTCAATGCCTCCATCTTACCCCAGACACGCTTAACAATGTTCATGTCTGGTGACTGGGCTGTCCAATCCTGGGGCACCTTGACCTTCTTTGCTTTTAGGAACTTTAATGTGGAGGCTGAAGTATGGGATGGAGGAATTTGCCCTCTCCTGTGGTTTGTAATGTAATGGGCAGCACAAAAGTCTTGATACCTCAGGCTTTTGATGTTGCCATCCACTCTGCAGATCTCTCGCACGCCTCCATACTGAATCATCCATGCTGGTTACAGTAGGTCTTCTGCAGTATTTGTGATGATTGGGATGCAGTTCAACAGATGACTCATTTGAAAATATTTCTTCTGCCACTTCCAAATGATCAACAAGAAATCAAGTTATTATTTGTTGCTCTTACAACTGGGATCGACAACAAGACTTTTATCAGGTAGTGTGTGTATATAGACACACACACCACACACACCACACACACACACACACACACACACACACACACACACACACACACACACACGCACATATATCTTGACATACTGGACTATACACACATACTTAGTGGATTTCATCTCTAATGGTCTATAACTTGTATTCTATAGCCTTCTGTGTATAAAATTAGAAAAAAAATATCACAATAGAGGCACAACAACAATTACTAAAGCTTTAACTAAAATTATAATGAAACAATAAAATAGAAAACTTTTGAAACCTGCTAATAAATAGTACAACTGATTAATATAATTGAATAAATTATGCATATTAATGTTTTGCTGTATAAAAACATGACTTTTTGTTACTTTAATGTATATAATATGGATGACGCACACAGCAAGAAGGTTGCTGGTTCAAGCCTCAGCTGGGTCAGTTGGCATTTCTGCATTATATCGCCTATATAATAACTATATGGAGATTAATGTAAGATTGAGGTAGTGGTTTTATATTCACAACATTAGCACTATTGACTGTGAATGTTGTACTTTGATAGTCATTGGCTGCAAATGTGATTTCCCCATTTTGAATTCGTAAGGAATACCTAGCCTATCTGAAATGATATTGAGAAGGGGAAAGTCAGAATGTGCAAATATAAAACCAACTTTAACACAATTAATGTAAGCATATATGTAATAGCTACGGTACATTGTTGACGGGAGTCACAAACGTATTATAGTAGCTCATACAATGAATTTTAGACACTAAAATTGGATTCCTGTGAATCCTAGGGCCAATAGTAGTAGATCACTTAATTGTGTTTTGCCAAAGATAACACAAGAAGCAGTGATGGCAAAGCTAAACGTATACTTTATTAAGCGTTGTTGCCGATATTTGCCACAAACTCTCTCATGCGGAACCATATAGCTCAGCTCTGCATTCCCCTGCTCTGATTTCCACACGGAGTGGTTTAAGAGCGGGACAGATGCTTTGACATTGCTGTAAAAGGGGAGGGACGAAAACAAACTGTTACAAAACGTGTTAGAAAGTATCAGTTACAGATTCCTGCTTTATAGTTACAATAATACTTTATTATTATTGTGACTTTAGCGGAATCATGTATCGGCGACCGCTGCAGTCCGCCGTTAGACAGTTATTAAACGCCTCAGCATCGAGAGCTGTCCTCGGAAAGGTAATTATTATGTGTACTTAAAAAGAAAATAACATCACTGAAGTGTTTTTGATATTTGAACTATTTGAAACATTATCCTTATTTGCGTGCTAATATTGTCATTTTAATGTTGTTTTAGGTTATTTTGTTTTACATTTTGCAGGATAATGATGAGCTACTGTAAACTAATCTGTACTACATTGTATGAGGAACATATTATTCTACAGAACATTGAGAAAGTGTATTTTTGTTCTGGTTGTCTGCACAGTTTTCTGAATTATGGAGTGATAAAAAATCACAAAACCTTTGGCTGTAATAAAATGAAACAATAATTTAATGAAACTGTAATATAATGAAAGAAAGATTTGAGTCAAATGAAACAAAACAGGATTTTTTAACCTAATTTGAAGCAATGTTCAGATTTTGTGGTGTAATTGTATTCAAATTATCACATATTTAATCTCATTTACATATTCAAACGGGTATGTCAATATTTTAGAAATCCCACAAATCCCATAATCTGTTCAAATTGTATAATTTAATCAATTAACGAATTATATGCAACATTAAGTTAAGATTTTGTCCTTAAATTGTAAGCAAAGGAGTACAAATTTAATCTCATTTCCATATTCAAATGTGTGTCAATATATTAGAAATCTTATAAATACCAAAATGTGTTCAATACATATAATGTAATCAATCAACAAATTATATGAAACATTTACCATTGTGATTTTTTTTTTTATTTGCGCTATTATCTGAATTATGGATGAATGAAACTGTAATATAATGAAAGAAAGGTTTAACTAATAAAACAAACCCGGAATTTTCAACCAGATTTAAAACAATGTTCCGACTTTGTGCTTTAATTGTATGCAAATTAGCACATATTTAATTTTATTTACATATTTAAACGTGTAGGTCGATATTTTTTTAATCTTACAAATACCAAAATGTGTTACATTTGTGTAATTTAGTCAATTATCAGCAATTATAAATGATTCTCGAAATCACCAAATCTTTGACTAGCATAACGAATCTGAATTCAACGAAACTTTAATTTAAGGAAAGAAACATTTGACTCAAATAAAACAAAAAAAAGAATTTCCAACCTGAAAGAATGATCAGAATTTGTCCTTTTTAATTTTATGCAAATTAGCACATATTTAATCTCATTTACATGTTCAAACAGGTATGTCAGTATTTTAGAAATCTCACAAATCACAAAATGTGTTCAATACGTATAATGTAATAAATTAACGGATTATATGGAACATTTTACTCTACAGAACATTGTGAAATTTTTTTTCTTGTTGTTCACACTATTTTCTGAATTATGGAGAAATTAAATAAGATTCTTGAAATCAACAAACGTTTGACTGTAATATAATGAATCTAGAAATCAATGAAACCGTAGTATAATGAAAGAAATATTTAACTCAAATAAAACAAAACAGGAGTTTTCAACCTGATTTAAAACAATGTTCAAAATTTGTCCTTTAATTGTATGCAAATTAGCACATATTTAATCTCATAAGCATATTCAAACCTGTATGTATTTTAGAAATCTCACAAATCACAAAATGTGTTAAGTTTGTATAATGTAATCAATTAACTAATTATATGGAGCATTTTACAGTTTTTTTTCTGTTTTTTTGCACTATTTTCTGAATTGTTGAGTAATAAAATCTTTACAAAATCACCAAACTTATGACTAATATGGTCAAAAAACAATTCAATAAAACTGTAATATAATAAAAGAAACATTTAACTCAAATAAAACAAAGCAGGAACTTTCAACCTGATTTGAAGCAGTGTTCAGTTTTTGTGCTTTAATTGTATGCAAATATGCACATACTTAATCTCATTTGCATATTCAATCACGTACAGTAAGTCAATATTTTAGAAATCTCACAAATACCAAAAATGTGTTCAATTTGTATAATGTAATCAATTAACAAATTATATGGAACATTTAACTCTACAGAACATTGTGAACTTTTCTTCTGGTTGTTCACACAATTTTCCGGATTATGGAGTGATTAAAAAAAGATTCTCGAAATCACCAAACTTTTGACTCTAATATAATGAATCAAGAATTCAATAAGTAATATAATAGTAATATTTAGTAACATAATGAAAGAAACATTTGACTCGGAAAAAAAACAAAACAGGAATTTCCAACCTAATTTAAAACAGTTCTGATTTTGTGCTTTAATTGTATGCAAATCAGAACATATTTAATCTCATTAGCATATTCAAACCTGTATGTATTTTAGAAATCTCACAAATCACAAAATGTGTTAAGTTTGTATAATGTAATCAATTATCTAATTATATGGAGCATTTTACTCTACAGAACATTAGTTTTTTTCTGTTTTTTGCACTATTTACTGATTTATTGAGTGATAAAAGATTCACAAAATCATCAAACTTATGACTAATATGATCAAACAAGAATTCAATGAAACTGTAATATAATTAGGGCTGTGTATTGGCAAGGGCCTCACGATATGATACATATCACGATACATGGGTCACGATACAGTATATCACGATATATTGCGATACAATAAATATTGTGACGTATTGCAATAGTTTGTATTAGTATGTGTGTCACATTATATTGACAACTTGATAAAGTCGCTAGACAAATAAAAATTCCAATTTTCCATCCATTCTAATTCATTAGAACTGCACAATGTGATTGATCAGAGAACTATATATATATTGCAAAGCTTACAAATGGCATTTTTTTTTTTGTCTAATTCAGTACTCCCTGGTATAGCGTTAAAACCAAAGTGCAGCCACACGTCAGCTCTAAAAGCTGGAGGCACCTTTATATTTTCCGCCATGCTCACTCTTGCTTACTTCTGATATCATACTACTTGGCGTTTTGTTGATTGCGAGTTAGCGACATCTACAGAATCGGAGGAGGAGGTCGTTTGGCACAACTTGAAACTTGCAGTGTCTTACCTAGGCATGGGCCGGTATAAGATTCTGATGGTATGAAAACCTTGGTTCAAAATATCATGCTATTGTGATTACTGCATTTACCGCAAGAGCATTATAACAAAAAATATTAGTGGTTTTAAAACTGTGACTTTTCCAAACCACTGTAAACCTTAAAACTGGTTATCCTCCCATGCTGAGTCTTGCATTTAGACAATTAAGAGTAGTCGGGTATCAGAACCCCAATTTAAAAAAAATAGATACATTTTAAAAAAAACGTCAAGTTGAATATGTTTGTTTCTCAGGCCATTGAACAAGTCGTGTGTCAGTCCAGGGCTTTGGTGGCTTGCCATGTAGCAGTGGATGCTGGAGTCCCCTTTCATTCACAGTGCAGAGCTCTTCACAGCACAGGAGAGGTAAGAACTGCTTTTTTTCATTTCAATTTATTACTAATTCATCCTCAGCGCACACCTAGTTAGAATAATAAAAATAAGGTCTTTATTTTATTACAGTAATGAGAGTTACCTTTGAGAAAACTATATCATAATAAAATGGGTTTGGTTGGAAATGTCTACACAAATAGACCATTTTAAAGAATGTAAACAATAACAGTGGTCCTAATGTATTTACTGTATTATGTTTTTGATATATCTTCCAAACATCCAATTATTTTTGGCTTAACATTATGTTTAATGTTTATACTTTTTCAATTTCATTACAAAACTGAAGGCATTTGATTCAGGCTCCCATCACCTATACCACAGTCAACCACTAGGAGTGATAGATATTTTGCCTCAACTCAATTAGGCTAAGTCAACAAGGGGAAATGTAACTTTAGCCATTGATTAAGCACTGTGAGTAGCCCGTTTCAGCATTGTGATTTGAATTCAAGGCCACTTAACGTTTCATTTGATGTGGGAACATTATTTGTGACTTGTTTTGTTCTAGTACCAGGTTATTTATTTACCATGCTATTTTAAGTTGTGCCAGATTGTTTTTCCTCTTTTTTTTAGTCCTGAGGCAGACATCCCAAGTTTCCTAGAAGTTCTATGAGTCTCCTGCAAATGCATAGAGACTCCTGGATGCCCGCAAACAAATGATAATCTCCCGGAAATCGTGCATCTCCCTCCCGCTCCTCAAATACGTTGCACACCCCTCTCCACAGCATTCCTCCTTGCTCTTCATCACACACACGTCGCGCGCACTCTGTCTACACCCCACCCGGCCTTCACTTACGCTAAAACCAGTTTGAAACAATAAATGCTTAATGCCGCATAGTCTGTCTAAGTCTGTCCTCATTTCAAAATGTAGCCTAAATATAGTCATAAATGGTGGTTATTCTGACAAGAGACTCAGTTGTTGTTTTTTTAGTTGCTTTAATAGTGTGGACCACTATTTTCTTTTTGATACTCACAATTTTGGAATCCAGTCGCGGGCCAGACTGAATGGCTCAGCAGGCCAGATTTGGCCCGCAGGCCGCCAGTTGATGATCAGTGGTCAATATGAACAGTTTCTGAAAACAGGGCTCATTTTAGTGTGAAAATATGCATGAATTCGCAACTATGCACTGGAAAACTTGAGCAAAGTTGATCACTTTTATCATTCATTTACACAACAACCTAGCCTATCAAATTAAGTTGTTACGAATCTGCTTGATAAAAGGATATGTATAAGTATTGTCTACTTTGGGTTGCATTAATAATAGATCCACTTTACTGTAAATTAAACATTTGTTATGTATCATTCCAGTTTAAGGCAAATTAATGTAAAATGCTTGGACTGTATCTGCCATATGTATATGTGATGCTTTTTTTATAATCTGACAATTCATAAAGCACTAAACTTGTGAAGGAATATGTACAAATAAAGCACTGATGAGGTCGCCAGCCATTTTAAGTGCCGCCTTAATTGCTAAATTCTTCCAGTGCACTGAAATGTTCACACTCTGTAAAGTCCCACAATGCACCGTAAAAATCAGGACACATTGATACACACTAAATATGCACCCTTAACCCAGCGAAATATGAATTACGTCACCCAAATCATCAAACCCAAATGACAAATGAGAGATGTTTTTGTAAAAATAATCCATTATTTATATATATTTTAAACATAAACATAGCTAGATAGGTTTAGAAAAATCGAGGAAAAAAGGATAATCGTTTGATGGTTGAAATGTTGCTGGTATATGAAATACTCAAATTATTTAGCTTTAATGCACTTGTAAAAGCTTATTCAAATTAATATATGATAATGATTAGTTGTTTATAAACTACAGTTTTAAGGATGTACTATCATAGATATTTACATTAGATGTAGCCTATGCTACTGTTGTCTATTGGAAGGAATGAGTCAACAGAGCAGCCATTTTAGTACAGGGTAGCGCTCCTTTGAAATGAATGTGGGACCAAGGTGCAGTGGAGGACTGGCCATCTGGAGCCATAGAGATATACACATATATACATATATCTATGATCGGGAGTTTTCTCGGTGGTCAGTATGCAAATATTTTTTGAAATTACGAAAATTATCATTTCATATCACTTTTCTACATCGATGGATAAGTGACCGCACGGACATTGCCGACAAAAAGCATGCGTTTGTGTGCATGGAGATGTATTATCCTCCCTCCCTGCAAAATTTGATCTAATCTGTGTCCTGAAACACACCCCCTTACCTGCTGTCACTTATTCTAATGGAGGGAGCGATTTGTTTGTGACTGAATCTCCGTTATGAACAACTCGTTCACTTAGCCGACAATAATACAAGTTTCTGACACCGCAGCGTCTTGTTGTCATATTTCATTTACATTGTTTGCTTATTTTATTAAACAAAACTAGCATAAGCCTAGTATTTAGTGTGAGTTGGTGCTACTTTTCCTTATGGTCAGTGCAGTAAGAGACTGTACTATCATCAATACTTGTTTAGCACAAAGGTTCGTAACATACAAAAACATAAAAAATGTTACCTATGAAATGTTCTGCATTTGTGCTTTGTTTTCTTTGTTTGCTCATTACTGCACCTGTACACAGCGCTAAAATCCAGCATCTTCACATTGACAACGCAGTTAAATGACATTTGTCCTGGGAGCACTGTACAAATGTGGCGACGCTATTGACACATGCTCAGGGTCCGTATGCAATATCTAGTGTATATATATATCTATGATAACAAGTTCTCATGTCATACTCAGTGTGTCCCTATGTGTAGTGAACAAAGATCATTAGTGCCCTTACCAGTGCCCAAATTTATCCACACGACCTACTAATGAACCATTTCGGGAGTTGAGGTGCTTATTGAGATGAAGCAAGTAACACCAAAAATGAAACTATGCCCCCAAAGTGTCTTTTTTTTTTGGATGTTTCTATGATCTGAAACATTGGTGTGGAGGAATCACACCAGAGCTTATTTTAATCAAACCTGTCCAGAGTGAACACAATCGCAATGCAAGTTTGTTTGTTTTTGTACATTTCTGAGTGATTAATTCATTTATTTGAGTGATCAAGTCATCAAGGGGCAGTACGGTGGCTTAGTGGTTAGCACTGTCGCCTCACAGCAAGAAGGTCGCTGGTTCGAGTCCCAGCTGGGCCATTTGCCATTTCTGTGTGGAGTTTGCATGTTCTCCCCAGGTTTTCCGAAGACATGCGCTATAGGTGAATTGAGTAAGCTAAATTGTCTGCAGTCTATGAGTGTGTATGGGTGTTTCCCAATACTGGGTTGTGGCTGGAAGGGCATCCGCAGTGTAAAACATATGCTGGAATAGGTGGTGGTTCATTCAACTGTGGCGACCACTGAAATAGAGACTAAGCCAAAGGAAAATGATTGAATGAATGAATGAAGTCATCAAAACTTTCAGATCACACAAATTGCATGGAAATTATGTTGCCAAAAATCTGGACACTCAAAATTAAGAAAACTTTAAATGTAAAGAAATGTATTGACACAGAACTCATTTTCAGTTCTGACTTTGCAATTTTCAACCAGTTTTAAAGATTTTGAGAAATATGTATTCTCAAAAGTGTGCAAACGTTTGACATTTGTTATATGTTGGCAATAATCATTTCCTCCCTGTGCGACCCCAAAGGGCAAGTGCTGATTATAGTCTATACTAAACCTCTAGTCTACCAGTCATTGCAGTAAAACAAAATTCTTGTGAGAAATCCATCAGGAAAGGTTTTATTGCCTTCATAGAAGTGCCTTTAGGGAACTAGCTGAACATTGCGATACCTCCATAAACTGTACCTAGGTAGAATTTAGATTTACAGGGAAATTATTGTGAAATGCTACTCTTAGACATCAATAACTGATGGATTTGACACTATCGTGGCTGTTTGCCAATATTAAAAACAAGAACTCTATAAGTTCACTCATACTCCCTCAACTTTAGTTGGTCTTGTAACCTGAGCATTCTGTTTTGTATTATGTTTCAATGAGAGTAACCTGAGTTTGTATTTTTACTATGCATTCACTTTGCATGATGCCTGTTAACTTGCCATTGTTTTATATTATGGTTTTAAATTAATTTCTGTGTTCTGTTTTTAAGCTGTGTACTGTTAAAGAGACCCCGCAGACTACAGATGAAGAGGTGGGAGCCTTCACCAAAATGATTGAGGCCATGGGCTTCACCGGACCCCTCAAATACAACAAATGGGTAAATAAAGCTGCTCATTTCTAAGCAGTAGATAACATTTGGTATTTGATAGTCAAAGATGAAGAGGGATTATCAAGCATCACAGTGTAATAAAAGTGTAACGCCATGTTTCTACTCATGAGGAAATGTAACTTTTTACATTATGGCAGTTTAGTGGCTAAGTCATATGAAAATATGTGATTATTTAAAACAAAATATTTATTTATAAAAAAATTTTTTATAAAAAAGAGGCATGGCACTAAACCCCACCCCTAAACCCGGCTGTCATTGAGAAATGAGCAGAACGTTCTAAAATGTATGAATGAGATTGTACAAATTAATACAAATTAGCCACAAAATCAAAAAGTTATGAACTGGCATGACTTAGCATTGATCTAACATGTCCTGTTTGGAAAGAATGTCTTTAAAATTGAAAAGATATATATTAATATACAATTTAAATGGGTTTTTTTTAGAAATGTTTTGATGTAGTTTTATTTTTACACATTTATGTTATTATGCAGATATCAAATGTCTTTAACCCACATTATTTCATGGAAGAATTAGTTTTTCTCCATTGGTTTAGCTCAGTTCTTGAAACAGGAATTACATTCTCAATATTCTAAGATTGTTTTGCAAAACAGTCTTACAGTTCAGCACAACACTATAGCTCACTCGCAAAAGCTCATATCTTTCCCAAAACTATTCGTTCATGTGTCAGAACTAAATTTCCTTCTCATTTAAACAGTCAGTGCTCCCAAAACCCTTTTTCCCTTTGGCATTGTGTAAGCACTGCAAGTCAAAATGTTTAGATGTTTTGTCACTATGACAGAGGACCATTGAAATATCCCTCATGTCCACCTTTCAGTCTTAGCCTAGTTTTTGAAAATGGTTACTGTACTGTTTTTTTTGTCTTTTGACAGTAAGCAATTGTGTAAAATAAATAAAATAAATTGATAAGATTTTAAAAATTATAAGAAATAAGGATTTTCAGTCTGATCTCACAAGAAAACTTGTTAGTTCAGTGGCTAATTTGTACGTGTTCATTCGTACGAAAATGTAAGATTTTAAAAAGGAGGCGTGGCACCAAACCCCACCCCTAAACCCAACCATCATTGGGGATAAGCAAATCATACTAAATTGTATAAATGAGATCATACAAATTCATTCGAATTAGCCACTAAATCAAAAAGTTACGATTTGCCATGAGATGGTGTTGGGATTATAGGTTAAGAGTAGCCTCCAAGGTTTGACATCATACTGTACATTGCACTCATACTGCCAATGAAATTGTAACTATTATCAATCACACACATAAAGTAATTTACAAAAAAATAAAAAAATAAAAATTTCAGCATAATATACTGTAATATAAACACACAAACAAAAAACTATTAAATTATATACAGCCTACAGTGCCTGATTGGTCATCTGAGATGTGTGAAATTCCTCCTTTGTTAGTCAAGTTCTAGTTTTACCTGACTGTCAGTTGCTGTAATAAATGTGTCAAATGTTCCACAGATTCATATATGATGTTCATGGTATCATGTTCTTGACTAATTTAAAAAAACTGAACAGACTATTGTGCATGAGATGACTTATACAATGAAATGACGCTGACACATTTTGGAGCAAACAACCATTGAACTGAGAATCAACAATCAGTTTAGATCAACCAGATCTATTTACCTGGAAATTGTGCTAAATGTAGGCTAGATGTACTTAGACATTTGCAATTTGATGAAATAAATAAAAAAAAATCTATTCTGTTGTGAACAATTGCCAAGTGGATTAGTGGTTTGTCCATGTTGTTTTCAGAATGTAATTCCAGTTTCAAGAAATGAGCCAAACCAATGGAGAAAAACTAAGATAAATCTGTAGTATTATGCGTGGCTAACATACTTAACCACATCCCTCCAGATGTCAGTTTTGATAACAAACAGAAATAGTATGAAGAAGGCATCTGTTAGGTTGTAATAACTCTTCTTAAATCCTTTTCCTGATTTTTCTGAATGAAATGCCTACTTTACTACCATCATTCAGTGCAGTGTTTCTTATTTAATATTCCATTTCTCTAGAAACTGCATCACATAATCGAAAATGCATTGCATAATTGACGTGTTTTGTAATGCAGCATCTTTGGGAGGGACAGTAAATTTAAAGGGAATGTAACATGCTCACTTTGCCCAATCTCATATTAATCTCAAGTGTGTATAGAGTAGGGCCGTGCGATTTAATCGAAATCGAATCATAATCCCAATTTGAAACATTGCAATTAGTTAATCGCAAGAGGCTGCGACTATAAAATATATATATTATTTAAACCCCCCCCCCCCCACCCCACCCAGAGCAAATGCGTGACTGCTGTCTGTGTGTGACAGTCTTACTAGCCAATTGAGTGAGCACACTTTCATTCTGCCCAATCAGAATTGCGCAACCAAATTATGCAGATCCACAATAAAAAACAAACAAACAAGAAAGCGCGATTGAGTGGGATGATGGCATCTGCCGCTTCAGAAGTATTAATAGACTATTTAATATTGAAGAAAAACAGCACGTCTGTTATATGGGAATATCTTGGTTTTAAAGTCACAGACACCAAACAAAACCAGGAAATTTGTAAGAGCTGTCGCAGAATTGTTGCCACAGCACAAGGAAATACAACAACCAGCACCTAAAAAGCACCACAGGTGGTTATATGAGGAGCATCTTGCTAAAAAGTTAACTAAAAGTACTGCCAGTCACACTTAATCTAGTAGCAAGCAACAGCCAAGCACAATTTCAGAGCTGTTTACTAACATAAGTTGATATCTTTTAAAGGGCACCTAGGTTACCACTTTTTCCAGATTTAATGTAAGTATTTTGTGTCTCCAGAATGTGTCTGTAAAGTTTCAGCTTAAAACACCCATCAGATTTTTTATTATACTTTTCATAAGTTTCTATTTTGTAACTCTAAGTAGCAGGTAGTGGTTTTTGTTTACTGCGCCTTTAAGGCTAGTCCTTCACACCCACCGTTTCCACGTGCCTGTCAGTGTGCCTTAATCTCCACCCTCGGCTGCGTCAGACAACAGACAGACAAGAAGGAAGCAGATCTCATGTAAAGTTTGTGAGAAATACTACAGTCAGACCTTTACCAATGAGTATTTGATGCATTTGTTGTGGAGTTGCAACAATGAGTCACACACAATGACATTACAAAGTTCACGCACAAACACAGATAGATACACACACACACACACAGCGTGGACACACGCACACACAGGCAGCACGCGCATCTAGCTTTGCACTCTTTTTGCACGGAATACAGAATGACAGGATACATGTTAATATCCACTGCTGTATGGATATCTGTTATGTAATGTACAAAATAAACCTGATTTAAAGTTCACAAACCGGGATTGAATGGTCTTCTTTTATAATTGTTCTGACACGCGACTGTGGTGATGAAGTAAAGCTGAAGTAAATCGCTGTAATTTATTACAAACATGCACTGTTTTAAAACATTTTAAACTTGTGAAACTCACTCTTGATCACATTTGATGATGATTGACGATCCTAGCAAACTGAACAGACATTTTATTCCTGGTTGCTTTGCGGACGTCCTGTCTTGTTGATATGATTATAAATGTTACTACAGAGACATGTTAATACGCAGCTGTCAATCAATTCAGTAGGCTCAAAACCGCTCCAATTGGTCCACCGTATTTATGTTGTTAAGTAAAAAAAAAAAGCACTTGGTGTGTTTATATCACCCCAATATGACGGTATATACACTATACCTACACATTTGTCTGTCCAAACAGCTTGAAAAGTAGATTTTTCACCATAGGTGCCCTTTAAGTTCCTTTTTTAAACTAACACTCACTGCATTTTAGCAGTAAGAAGCTACAATACAGATTATTGAGCTGAAGCCTGACTACAAAATTTGATCGCAAATCAAATCAAAATCGCAATATCTGTCAAAAAAATCCAAATTAGATATTTTCCCAAATCGCACAACCCTACTATATAGTAGTACTGTATGCAGTTTTCTCAGAAAAAAAATCTTTAGTTTTTTTTATTATTTTTCAAACAAATTTACAGATTTCCCATTCAATTTTTTATAATTTCTTTTATTTATTTATTTTTATTGAGAGTCATGAAAACACTATTAATGAGTTTTTTTTTTGTTTGTTTTTTTTGAGCAAAATAAAATGCAATTTGTGGTACTCTCCCATTCACTGCTTTCCAACTTTGATGACTTAAAATACGGAAAAAAGTCTTTCGAATTTAGTCGTTTCCTTCTGAATTAGTGTATTTCCCTTGTTTCCACACCCTGAAGTGAAGATTGGCTGCTGGCTGATGACTTCATCTCGTAAGGCTACCTGTTTTGTGTTTTTAAAAGCGGGGCCACACTTTGGGAAATCTGAGATGGTCTTTCATGATCCCGTCATCAGCATCATGGCTGTCTAAAAATGCTTCAGCACGTCTGCTTCATTTTGGGGCAGTCAATAAGATCTAAAATGTGAATGCCACTGCGTCTTGCCCAATTTGATCAGTTTCTGCTTTTAATCACACTTTATCGAGTGTCTTTTTGATCATGTGTGTCTCTTCTTCTGCAGAAAATTAAGATCGCCGCCTTGCGTATGTACACATGCTGTGTAGAAAGAATCAACTATGACGAATTCTTTGAAAGTAAGTATTTTTTACACTGAGGCCACATTATGGCCTTATGAGTCTTATGTCATGCTCATTTCAATATTTTTGAAGAACTCCTAAACACCCTTCTCTTTATCCCAAATGTTAAAACGAGCGTAAAGGGACCTTTTCAGCAGCACTTGAAAGATTTATGTGGCACTATTCAACTGTGTTATGTTGTTTTCTTTAGTTGAGGAAAAAACAGGTGTAAACCCAATAGCGGTTTTGGAATCTGAGCCCAGGTTTGCATTGGTTTGGCTTCATGTTGTGTTTTCTTCTTCTCCCTGATGATGTCCTCTGCTCTCTCTGTTTTGACCCAGAATGCTCACTGCCCGACACGCTCAACTCCTGGTTCTTGGTGGCACAGCTCCATGTTTGGTGAGTTTTTGGCTACTGTTTTGCTTAGGAAGGCAACAAGTTGATTGCTATTCATCTAGTAGGTGAAATGGTGATTCATTAGCAGTGTTGGGCACGTTCCTTTAAAAGAGTAATGATTTATATAGCCACTCAGTTTCCACTGGGTCACCTTTATCAGGCTTGCGTTTTAACTGCCAAAAGGGTACCAGTGATAAAAGTAAAGCTGTACGGGTCGTTCACATATCATATGAGAAGCACTTCTCACAAAACAGATGCTTTATACACAAGTACATGTGTATAAATGTTCATTACTAACCTTTCTATGAACAAAGTTTGATTATAACTGCAGATCAATGATAGTGGTAAATAGCCTACTGTAGAGTCTGCAATTATATAAAATAAATAAATGCAACATACATGAACACATACAGCCCCTTACTGTCTCTGATATGTTACCAATTACAGAAAAACTAGTGCAAAAGCTCTTATCTGTATCTTTATTCTTCACCAGCACATGTAACCTCTGTTAGAAAGTAATTCCATCATTCCGAGTTCATAATAGTCCAAAAGGTGATGATAATAGTTAAACATGGCAGTTTGTTCATGTTTTAGGTTGCTGAAAGAATCATTTGCTCCTTTGTTTTTTCTACTGGGAAACATCCATACACTCTAACATTCAGACACGCTCATACACTACAGCCAATTGAATTCTTGCAATTCACCTATAGAGTATGTCTTTGGACTGTGGGGGAAACCGAAGCACCCGGAGGAAACCCACACCAACACGGGGAGAACAGGCAAACTCCACACAGAAACGCCAACTGGGCCAGTCGGGACTCAAACCAGCAACCTTCTTGCTGTGAGGCGACAGTGCTAACCTCTGAGCCACCATGCCACCCCTCATCTAGAACTATTCTATTTAATATCAATATTCTAATAATTGTCAAGGGTTTTGATTTTGAAGTTTAAGTCATTTCAATTCATTCTGTCTTCAGTCTGTTTAAAAGAGTTTAATCAGCAGCAGACCACAGATGCTGTCTATTTATCACAGATGAGTCTTCTTTGTGAAAGTGTTGTCTGGTTGATGTCTGAAGTTTTCTACTAATAGAGTACAGCGTAGTGCAGTCTCTCAGTTTGTCAGTTTTGTTTTCTTTCCATTTTTTTTAAAGAATACAAACATATTGAAATAAAGCAGAAAAATTAAGCCATAATGTGCAGGAACAGGTGTCACGGTGGCGCAGTGGCTAGCACGATCACCTCACAGTAAGAAGATTGCTGGTTCAAGTCCCAGCTGGGTCAGTTGGCATTTCTGTGTGGAGTTTGCATGTTCTCCTCGTGTTGGCTTGGGTTTCCTCCGGGTGCTCCGGTTTTCCCAACAAGTCCAAAAACATGCGCTATAGGTGAATTGGATAACCTAAATTGTCCATAGTGTATGTATGTGAATGAGAGCGTATGGGTGTTTCCCAGTGATGGGTTACAGCTGGAAGGCCATCCGCTGCCTAAAACATATGTTTGATAAGTTGGCGGTTTATTCCGCTCTGGCGACCCCTGATTGATAAAGGGACTAAGCCGAAAAGAAAAGGATGAATAAATGTGCAGGAACAGGCAAAAGCCTGAAAGGCTTAGTTAGAGCCTCTACCATAATAGTAATAATAATAATATTAATAATTATAATAATAGTAATAAGAATAGTCATTAAGACAATGATAAAATAATTGCATCACAGCAAATGCTAAATTAGTTACAAGTAAATATTGAATACACACAAATGAAATCATAGTCACACACACACATAACAATAAAGTCAAATCATACACACAATAGATTTATTACAAAATTACAACATTAAAGTGATTCCTTATGCATCTTTTAAAACCTGTTAAAGGGGAACAATATTTTGTTATATGGGAGAAATCATTTCATTTAATTTCATTTAGATTTAATACCCCTAAATCTAATAGAGTATTTACTTGTTTGAACTTTGGGTAAATAAAAAAGACTGTGAGTCTTTGAGTGTGTTGATTTGGCTCTGATCTCTTCTTTGCTGTGTTCTAATAGGATGTGTCTGGTCCGGATGCGGCAGGAAGGCCGTGCTGGGAAATACATGTGCCGTTACATCGTCCACTCCATGTGGGAGGATGTGGAGCAGAGGAGCAAGATTATGGGAGTAAGTGTACAGTATGTGTGTTAAAGCATTCTGCCTTTTAAAAAAACACTTTTCCTTAAGTGTTTTTGTTCTTATTGTGTTTGGTTATCCACAGTAGTAATAGACCAACATCTGTCAGCTTCATAATTGACTGTTTTTGACTGATAACATGGTAGATTCACCAGTAAACCAACACACCAGTTATAAATTTTAGATCTTAAAGGTGCAGTATGTTTGACATCCAGTGGTTGAACTATATATTGCACTCCTGGATCAAAATACATTTTCACTCGGCTCCTCCTCTGACAAGTCCACTTAAGCGCAGGTTGCCAGATTGAGGTGAGTGTGCCTGACTATGGAGCCTAAAGGCTGATTTAAGGCTGATTTACACCGTTTTCTAACCTTATGGCCCATTTCCACTGAGTGGTACAGTACGGTACGCTTTTATGGCCGTTTCCACTGTCAAAAGGCATACCGAATCGAACCGAACCGTACCCTTTTCGGCACCCTTTCGAAAGAGAACCAAACACGAGAAAGGGTACCAAAAGGCAGAGCTAGACACGCAGCTGAACGCTATTGGTTTGCAGAGATACGTCACAAGCTCACGCAACAAGCCAGAATGAAAACAAAGCCGCCATGTTTTAATACACAGCCATGAGATTACAGCGCAATTATATATAATCATATAATAATGAGCCCTGTTCGACCTGGGCTCAAATGAACATTGTCGTCGTCTTGATGAACAGCCAAAAAGTAGAGCAGATTTTACCCTGTGTCCCGTAGTTTTTTTATGAGTCAATCTGAAGCACGAGCAGTTTTGCTTTCTTGCTTGCGCTCACCGCATGTCTATATTTGAAATAACAAACTTCTTGAGCTGATAATAATAACATGCGCTTGATTATTGATGTGCTTTTGAAACCTGATCCTGTCAGAAACTGACAAACGCGAGAGTGACGCGCCAAAAAACAAAAGGAGAAGCCGGAATAAAAGGAGCACGTTATTTTTTCAGCAAACTTAAACAAACTTCCATGTTTAACTATTATTATTATTATCACCTTTTGGACTATTATGAACTCGGAATGATGGAATTACTTTCTAACAAGAGGCCACACGTGCTGCTGAAGATTAAAGACACATTTAATCATGAGAGGTTTGCACTGACTGGGCTCTATTTCGTATTGTTTTGAACCTAATTAAGGTCTAAATGTTTGCTGTGTGTAGTTTTTGTGTAAGTGGGTCTGTATGTGTTTATATAGAAAAGTACTAAAAGGAGTTTTTGTCCTAACCAACACCTGAAATTTATATTTTAGAAACGGCTTCTAATTCTCACAGGTGAACACCAGAATAAACAATGATCACCTTAGGTACACCTCATGTGCTTTATTCAGTGCTAAATGCTAATAATGTGAGTTTGAATACCATTTTACATGACATTTATTGCCATACTACTGAAAGCAGCAGCAGATAGTTCACCTCAGATCTTGAAAATAAAATAAACTGTTTGAAACTGTGAAAAACTGTGCTTCTAAATGGATGTATTTAAATTTCTGTCGTGTTTCGTCTGGTGCAAACAGACAAATTGCGTATCACTGCGTATCTCGTCACGTATCGTGTTGTTATGACATAAGGCTACAATGTAACCTGCTCACCTAATGTTTACGTTTGCAATATTTATATTATTTGCTAATTAATAACCACCTCATGTGGAATTCTGAATCTGGGTCTCGTTTCGGAGTCTGCTACTGTCCACCGGAGGTTGCATTTTGGTTACGGGCGCATACTTTGAGTGACTGAATGAATGAAATACGCTGTTATCCACCAAGGTAACCCTAGGTGCTAAAATATAATTGCCTAAAGTGGCAGTGGGTGGGTTAAAATGACCAAATCAAAGACGCCGATCCGGCACGTAACGCACATTTTCAAAGCAGAATATCTGACTTCAGCATTGTTTTTCAGATAAAGAAGAATGTTCACTTATCATGTTTCTTAAATATCTGCAAACAAATTATGGTATACTGTATTTAGGCATTAGAAGAGTCAAAAACTTACATACAGCACCTTTTGAAATGTTATGGTATTTTAACCCCTTAATTGTCAGTCCCACTTTTGGGCATAGATGAGAAAATATGTCCATATTAAATTTAAATCATTGTTTGCTAATCTTCAACACTTTGGTGCACAGATCTAATTTTGGTGTCATTATAAAGACAATATTTGTAGGAAAACAGTAATTGTTAACAGTAATTTTCGAAAACAAGTATTTTGTTAAATGTGTTTTACACTAAATTTGAAAGAAAAAAATATCAATAATATTAATCAAAGTCAAATATCACAAAACAAATTGCATTTAAAAATATATAATAAAATTTGTATTATATTGTATTTGCTATTACAGACAGTAAAGATGTCCCCTAAAATTTGGTGTCAAAAAAGTGGCACACTGTTGTGGTTGTTAAAAATTTGTAGAAAATTTTCACATAACAATTAATAAAATAATCTACACCAGTAGTTTATGTACATAAAGGTAGAAAAAAGCACCAAAACATTAGTTAATCGAAAGAAAAAACATTGAAGGGACCTAATATACAAAAATCACTTTCATAGGGAGTTTAAACACAGTTGTGTGGCAACAACCTGTGAATATAACCAGCATATAATGGTAAAAATGTATTAAATAATTTTTTTATAATCAAACTTGATAAAAACAGTCTGCAGAAACACTTTGATTGTCATTCTCCCTTTGTATGTGTCATTAGAGGGGGAAAGCCCCGCCCATTAGTGACCATCTTTCCCTCATTAGCATAAACAGCCCTAAGTAAGAAGCAGCCATCCGCCATTACAGTTTTAAACTTTTTGCTGTGCTGACACGCAAGCGTTTATAGCTCCGCTTCCTTTTGAAAAGAGTCCTAGGTGCACAATCTCATTTGAATTTAAAGCGATAGTCACCAAAACAACACAATTTAAATCAAAGCCTAAAAGAAGCAGTTTCAAAAAGTTATAAAACATTATTTGTGGGCTATTTTGAGCTGAAACTTCACATGCACACTCTAGGGACATCAGAGACTTATACGTTTTGAAAAAAGGGGCATAATAGGTCCCCTTTAAGCAAAAACAAATCCCATCAAAACCAATATCAGAGAAAAGAGAAGTTCCTGCATCATTTGTTTCCAGTTTGTTCTCAATATATCTAATCCAGTGAATCCAGACATTTTTAAGAGCCCAGATACTGTTTGGGATCAGAGCCTATCAGCAAGCCTCATGAATCAAACGCTAACTACTTTCTGTCTCAGAAAATAAAAAAGGCAGAGATTTTCTCTGCCAAATGTTTGAGCATGTGCAATGTCTGGTGATCAGGCTTGTTGTTTGGATATGTTGAAAAATGGTGAAATTATAAGCATATACAGTGAAATATTGCTCACACACACACACACACACACACACACACACACACACACACACACAC
>CAIGQZ010032248.1:1653906-1683059 GCA_903798205.1 Danio tinwini | reverse complement strand
ATTTACAGATATTGTTTGTAATTTTACTGCATTTTAAAATGATTTGAAATAAGAGATAATGACTGTAAAATAAAAACTACATAATTTCTGTGAATGTATTTTTTTATGTAGTGTGACACTTTCTTTATACTTATCAAAATATATTCAACAAAACAAAGCAAATGAAACCGGTTTGGGCTTACATGACTAAGTAAATGAAAACAGAATTGTCCTTTTTTTGTGAATGATGCCTTTAAGTTACTACATAAGGAAGTGATAATAGACTAACCCTGCACATTAGCAGCTTGTACTCGACTCTGTGAAGACGGGCACATGTGCACACACTTTGACCCAATGTGGAAGTCTGTTTTCACAGGTCAGAAGTGAGGAGGTATTTCCCTTTGTGCCCGAACACATTATTTTTTAAACTGAGTGTAATCAACGCGTCTGGCCAGCCCGTAACAGGCCAGTGCTGTTGTATTGGGATACAGTTACAGCACTGGAAATGGAAAAAGACCCCCACTCGCTCAATCCTCACTACGGTTAAGTTACTTCGCCTAATTGTGGTAAAATACTCGTCATTTGTGCCAGTTTAGGCCAGCCCTCCTTGAACTTCACCTCTACACACACTATCGAGTGTGTCGGGGCGTGTGTGTGTGATTTTGGGGAGTTTTTCTAAGCTGTAGTAATAACAGTGAAGTGAGATATGACACTAATTTGGTTGTGTAGCAGCGAGATTTTGCTTCTCAAGCAGTTTTCGGTCACTAGGCCTGATTAGTGTGACGGATTAAATATCCCGGCCTGGTTTTACCAACCTGCGTCACAGGGAAAAGGAGGATGAAGGAACTAAGATGGATGAATGGGAGAGGACATCAGGGTGGACACTAGGAGGGAGAAATTAAAGACAGGAAGAAAGTAAAGGGAGAAAGGAAACACAGTAAAGTGCTAACGCTGGGGTATTGCAAGCATGCAGTCCTCTTTGCACCTACTTAAAAAGCTATGTGTAGAATACAGAGACCCTTGTTAGTGGGACCCCAATGGCCATGACTGTTAGAGCTGTGGCAATGTTTTTCAAGAAATCTATTTTTTATTAATTCTGATATTTTCAACATGCATCGATATTCTCTATTGGATCAGAGCTTAGTTTTTAACAGCAGATGGCGATCGTGGCTAGTTTATAACAGCAGGTGGTGCTCAAGGATGCTTTTTAACAGTAGATGGCACTCTAGGCTTGTTTTTTTAATAGCAGATGTTGCTCTAGGATGGTTTTTAATAGCAGTCGCCGCTTTAAACTAGTTTTTAACAACAGATGGCGCTCTAGGCTAGATTTTAAAAGCAGATGGCGCTCTAGGCTAGATTTTAAAAGCAGATGACGCTCTAGGCTAGTTTTTAAAAGCAGATGACTAGGCTAGTTTTTAACAGCAGATAATGCTTTAGACTATATTTTAACAGCAGATGGATCTCTAGTCTAGTTGTTAATAGGAAATGATGTTCTAGGCTAGTTTTTACAGCAGATGGCGCTCTAGGCTAGTTTAGGCTAGTTATTTTACAGCAGATGGCGCTCTAGGCTAGTTTTAACAGCAGATGGTGCCCTAGGTTTGTTTTTTTACAGCAAATGGCACTCTAGGCTAGTTTTTAACAGCAAATAGTGCTCTAGGCAATTTTTTTACAGCAGATGGCGCTCTAGGCTAGTTTTTTTTTCAGCAGATGGTGCTCTAGGCTAGTTTTTAACAGCAGATGGTCCTCTAGGCTAGTGTTTTACAGCAGATGACACTAGGCTAGTTTTTAACATCAAATGGTGCTCTAGGCTAGTTTAGGCTAGTTATTTTACAGCAGATGGCGCTCTAGGCTAGTTTTAACAGCAGATGGTGCTCTAGGTTTGTTTGTTTTTTACAGCAAATGGCACTCTAGGCTAGTTTTTTTAACAGCAAATAGTGCTCTAGGCTATTTTTTTTTACAGCAGATGCCGCTCTAGGCTAGTTTTTTTTTTTTTTTACAGCAGATGGTTTTCTAGGCTAGTTTTTAACAGCAGATGGTGCTGTAGGCTAGTTTTTAACAGCAAATGGTGCTCTAGACTAGTTTTAAACAGCAGATGGCACTCTAGGCTAGTTTTTAACAGCAGGCGGCGTTTAAAGCTGGTTTTTAACAGTGGGTGACGCTTTAAGCTAGTTTTTACTAGATGGGGCTCTTGGCCAGTTTTTAACAGCAGACGATGCTTTAAGCTAGTTTTTAACAGCAGGTGGCGCTTTAAGCAAATTTTTAACAGATGGGGCTCTTGGCCATTTTTTTACAGCAGGTGGCGCTCTGGGCTAGATTTTAACAGCAGGTGCACTCTTGGCTAGCTTTTAACATCAGGCTGTTTTACAAGAGGTGTCGCTCTAGGCTAATTGGTTTTTACAGCAGCTAGTGCTCTAGGCTAGATTTTAACAGCAGATTGTGCTGCATTATGGGTGTTACTTTTGTTTCATAATTGATTAACTACGGCTACGTTCGAAATCGCATACTTCCATACTTTATAGTACGCTAAAAATGGTATGCAAGCCGAGTAGTATGTCCGAATTCATAGTATTTGAAAAACAGTATGCAAAAAGTACCTGGAAGACCTACTACTTCTGGTGACGTTCTAAAGTGTGCATCTGATGGGCTCTACACTATTCCATGATGCCACGCGAGATAATTCATGAATGGGAGTGAAGCGATACAACTGATACGGGAAGGTCACGTGATATAAGACCAAGATGGCGGCGCGTACACATCGCGAGGCTCGGCGTCTCTCCAGTTTCTGCAATTTTGCAGTATTTTTCCTGCTCATTTCGGGTCTGTTCGTGCAGAACAGTAATGCCTTTACATCGTACACCCGACAGGAGATCTTGGATATTGGTTTGTGCATTTCGGACAGTTTTATCAGCAATCTACGACTCATCCCAGAGATCGCCAGGACACCCGAGGCTGAGCGCTCCGTCCGGCCGGGCAGAAGTGCTCGAAGACGGCGACGCGAACGTAAACAAAGGCGGGGGAAGCGCGGCGGGCTAAGAGCTAAGCTAAAGCTAACACCACACCGGCTCTCTTTACCCAGCATCTTCCTCGCCAATGTACGGTCCCTGGTGAACAAAATGGATGAGATTAGACTGCGCATCAACCACAGCAAAAGATTATGGAACTGTAATGTCATGATTTTCACAGAAACATGGCTAAACAGCGGGATACCAGACAACGCTGTATCTTTAACTGAGCATCAGACATTCCGAGCAGACAGAGCGGCGGATGACTCCGGTAAGACCCGAGGCGGAGGATTATGCATTTATATTCACAAAGCGTGGTGCACAAACTCTGTCATCGTTGGGAGACATTGCTCTGTTAACCTGGAATTTCTGATGGTCAAATGCAGACCGTTTTATCTGCCACGGGAGTTCACCTCCACCTTTATAATCGCTGCTTACATTCCACCCGATGCTGATGCAAAGCTTGCTATGAATGAACTTCATGCAGCCATCAGCAAACAACAGACTGCTCACCCAGAGGCTGCTTTTATTGTTGCGGGGGATTTTAATCACTCAAACTTAAAGACAGTGCTCCCCAAATTCCATCAAAACATTTTCTGTCACACACGGGGAAACAAGACTTTGGACCAGGTATACACAAACATGGCTGAAGCCTATGCTGTTACCCCCCTCCCCCACCTGGGTCAATCAGATCACCTTTCTTTGTTCCTCACCCCCCGATACTCACCCCTCATCAACCGTGTGAAGCCATCAGTGAGGACCATCAAAGTGTGGCCAGCGGGGGTAGACTCCACACTCCAGGACAGGTTTCAACACACAGACTGGAGTATGTTTGCTTCCCAGGCCACATGTGGCTCTCACACAGACATTAACAGCTACACTTCCTCTGTTCTGGAATACATCAACACCACCATTGACAGTGTTACAACCCAGAAACAGATCACCACATACCCAAATCAAAAGCCATGGATGAACAAGGAGGTGCGCCTCCTGCTGAAGGCACGCAACACTGCCTTCAGATCAGGGGATGCACAGGCCTACAGCACTTCCAGGGCTAATCTGAAGAGGGGCATCAAAAAGGCCAAGCACTGCTACAAGCTAAAGCTAGAGGAGCACTTTTCCAACTCTGATCCTCGGCGCATGTGGCAGGGCATACAGGCCATCAGCAACTACAAACCCAGCCATTCCACACCCACAGCCACAAATGTCTCCTTCCTGAACGAGCTTAATGACTTTTATGCCCGCTTTGAAAGAGACAATAATGAACCCTACATCAGGATCACTTCCTCAACCGACCACTCACCCATTACACTCACCTCCTCAGAAGTCTACACCGCACTGAGTCGGATCAATGTGCGTAAGGCTGCTGGACCAGACGGTATTCCTGGGCGTGTCCTCAAAGCATGTGCAGAACAGCTCGCTGGGGTATTCACAGACATTTTCAACCTGTCCCTTAACCTAGCAGCTGTGCCAACATGCTTTAAAACCACCTCTATTGTGCCAGTGCCGAAACACTGCAGCCCAACATGCCTGAATGACTACCGCCCGGTAGCACTCACACCCATCATCATGAAGTGCTTCGAGCGGTTGGTCCTGGCACATCTGAAAGACTCTCTGCCATCCACACTGGACCCACATCAGTTTGCCTACCGTGGCAACAGGAGCACAGAAGATGCAGTCTCCATAGCACTGCACTCTGTACTCACACACCTGGACAATAAAAACACTTATGCACGAATGCTGTTTGTTGACTTCAGCTCAGCATTCAACACTGTCATACCCTCTAAGTTAATGATCAAACTTAGAGACCTGGATATAGACACGTCTCTCTGTAACTGGGTTATGGACTTTCTGACTAACAGACCTCAGAATGTTAGATCAGACCACATTTGCTCCACCACCGTCACACTCAACACTGGTGTACCACAGGGCTGTGTGCTGAGCCCTTTCCTCTACTCCCTTTTCACCATCGACTGTAGGCCTGTGAACAGATCCAACGTCATCATCAAATTTGCAGATGACACCACAGTGATTGGTCTAATCAGCAACAATGATGAGACTGCCTACAGGGAGGAGATACAGCATCTGGCCACGTGGTGCACCAACAATAATCTGCTCCTTAACACCGACAAGACCAAGGAGCTCATTGTGGACTTCAGGAAGGGACGAACAGGCTCACATGATCCCATCTACATCAATGAGATGGCCGTCGAGCCTGTATCATCCTTCAAGTTCCTGGGGACCCACATCTCCAAGGACCTTTCCTGGACCACCAACACCTCCAGCCTGGTCAAGAAGGCTCACCAGCGCCTATTTTTCTTAAGGCAACTTAAGAAGAACCAGCTGTCATCAGCCGTCTTGGTGAACTTCTACCGCTGCACAATAGAAAGCATCCTGACGAACTGTGTCACAGTCTGGTATGGAAGCTGCTCTGTTGCGGAGCGTAAGGCACTGCAGCGGGTGGTGAAAACTGCCCAACGCATCACAGGGACCACACTGCCAGCCATAGAGGACATCCAGAGGAAACACTGTCTGCGCCGAGCACGCAGTATTCTTAAAGATTCCTCTCACCCTGCTCACAGACTGTTTTCTCTCCTGCCTTCTGGCAGGCGCTTCAGGCTCCCCCGGACAAAAACCAGCAGACTAAAGAACAGCTTCTTCCCCAGAGCTGTCTCCCTCTTGAACTCTGCTCCCCACTGACTTTTTGCCCCCCTAATACACCCCACTCTCCTCTCCTCATAACTCAGACTCATCATAATCACTGCACTACTTAACATTTGCACATTTAAAAATTGCACATATTCATTGCACTGATTCATTTATTTGAACTGTACACACCTACTGCACATGTACATTTGTAAATTATGTACACACCCACTGTACATATACATTTGTAATTATGTTTATCTATCTGCACACTTCTGATTATTAATAGCAACCTGTACATTTATCCATCTATTGTAAATCTCTGTTCATAGCTAACACAACCTGTATATAATGTTCATAGTACATCCATTTGTAAATATCACCAGAATTTTTTTATAACTGCACTTTATAACTTATACCTGTATCCTGCACTTGCTGCTATTGCACTCCTGGTTAGACCTAATCTGCATTTCGTTTCCTTGTACTTGTACATGTGTGATGACAATAAAGTTGAATCTAATCTAATCTAATCTAATGACAAATGTGCATGTAGAACATCCGAATTCCGTTCATACTACTCACATTCATACTATATAGAACACACTTTTTCTAACGGTTGTGAAGTAAATTCAAATGTAGTACCTACTGGAGTAGTAGGTGATATCGGATGCAGCCTATTAATTCGGTTATTGAACTGAATTGAATCAACATTGATGCTTTCATTGAACTAAATCAGCACTGACATTTATTGAACTGAACTGATATTCAACATTATTTGTAGAGCTGAAGCGATTCAACATTGTAACTGAATTGAATCAGTGCTGACAGTAGTTAAACAGAATTGATTTAACATTAACACAGTTATTAAACTGAAATGTTCAACATTAAATAAATTCACTCGGAGTCATTCAAGAAGAGTCACCTGATTCAATCGATCTGCAATGCTTGTATGCAATGTGAATTTCTTTGAATTGACGTCCACATACTTGCATCGAATGTTTTCAGGCTGTAGAGGGAACACAAAGAGAGTGATCGTGCCGAGGAGATGGGGAGGGTAGAAGAGTTAAAGCACAGCCAGATGAGATTGATTATTTGCAGGTCTGCGTAATTATGCACAGGTGCTTTTCTGCCTGTGTGTACACGAACACAGACACACACACACACACACACACGCTGCGACCCAACGCACTCTAAGCATGCAGAAAACCTGACATACAAGACTTCAGCATAAACATAGTTGTTTTGAAAATTTCCCCACCCAAACCTCCCAGGGTTGGTGTCTGTGGTCGCTGTGTGTTTATATTCATTCAGATCCAGTCCTGCTTTAGTTTTTCAGATTAGGATTGCTGCATTATCATCCACATGTTGGATATTTACTGCCAAGGACAATTCCAGCTCTGAGTGAAAGCATAACTGTGATCTCAGTGTTAGGCCTGTTAGTATCACCTGTTAGCGACTCGATGCTTTACAACTTAAATAAAAGTCATGGTGATGAAACTTTACTTGCTTTATTCATTGATTTTCCTTTGGCTTAGTCCCTTATTTATCAGAGGTAGCCACAGCGGAATGAACCTCCAACTATTCCAGCATGTGTTTTATGCAGCGAATGCACTTCCAGCTGCAACCCAGTACTGGGAAACATCCATACACTCTCTCATTCACTCGCACTCATACACTACGGCCAATTTTAGTTCATCCAATTCACCTATAGCGCATGTGTTTGGGCTGTGGGGGAAACTGGAGCACCTGAAGGAAACCACATCAACACGTGAAGAACATGCAAGCTCCACACAGAAATGCCAACTGGCACAGCTGAGACTCGAACCAGCAACCTTCTTGCTGTGAGGCGACAGTGCTAACCACTGAGCCACCATGCTGCCCTTTTTTATTTTTTACTCAAAGTTTAATGCAATTGTACGGATGTTTGATGCTTTGTTGACGGGCAAATTGGTGTGATTTATTGTCTTTTACTTTATTGCTCAGCTTTCTTTTTAAGCATATCAGTGATGCTTTACAAATTAAAAACTTACGGTGGAACAATTTTGCTGTAAGTGTAATGTCATTTTAGTTTTTTCATTTATGGTCATAAAATGGTCTGATGTAGTAATTTATTTACTTTTTTTATTTATTTGTTTCATGTGTGTGTGTGTGTGTGTGCGTGTGTGTGTGTGTGTGTGTGTGCGTGTGTGCGTGCGTGCGTGCGTGCGTGCGTGCGTGCATGCGTGCGTGCATGCGTGCGTGCGTGCGTGTGACAGGTTTATTGGCCAATACCAATATTAAGAAACTAATAAAGTGTGATTTTAATATGTGACCTGCATGGACCACAAAATCCATCCATATAAATCTCAGCTTCAAATTTTTTTTTAAACTGAGATTTATATGTTCTCTGAATAAATTAGCTATCTATTGACGTGTGGTTTTATAAAATATTTGGTCAAGATGCAACTATTTGAATATTAGGAATCTGAGGATGCAAATCTATAATATATTGAGGGAGTTGGCTTTAAAGTTGCACAAATTCTTAGCAATGCACATTACTAATAAAAAAAATGATATTTACAGTAGGCATTTTACAAAATATCTTCATGGAACATGATCTTTGTTTAATATTCTAATGCTTTTTGGCATAAAAGAAAACTAATTATGACCCATACAATATATTTCTATTAATATACAGTGCTTAGCATAATTAAGTACAGCCAATTTTGAAAATGAATGTATTTATCCATTTTTCAAATAGGCAATGTATTTTTGGTGCATTTAAACAAAACAGATTTATTAAACAGATATATTTATTAAAATAATATTTTAGTCACCAAACATATGTAGAAATTGAAGGATAATACTATTAAATTCAAGCAAAATATTGCAAAATAAATTACAAACTACAAAATTTTTACAAAAACTTCTTCTTGATTTTTCCTCTTTTTTTATATTTGTATTTAATATTTTTCTATAACATATAAATATGGGTGTACTAGTTTTTGCACCGTTATCATAAGTTATTTTGTTAGATAAGCTCCAGATTTGGCTTCAGTACTGACTAATCTAATGTATATGCACACATATAATATTGTATAGCTTCCTATTAGAAATATGAATTTAAAAGAGAGATTTGTGAGGGATGTACTTGTATATGCCGAGCACTGTAGTCTTGTCAACGAAGGTTCTGTGGTCACAAATATAAATGATTCCCTTTATTTAGATTTTTAACTAGGTAATTTTTATGGGTTCATTTTATTTCTTAATTTATTTTACTTGCTAAACATATAGTTTTATACGATTTTTTTTTAGAATTTTTATCTGCATTATTGTTCTGTTTGTTTATATTTTTCCTTGCATTTAATTTGATTTATTAGTATTTTATATTATTATTTATTAATTTGTCTATTATTTTCTCAATAGGATTAATTCATTGTCTTTTCCGCAGATTGATGCACTTCAGAGAAAGGAGAGCATGAAGGTGATGACGGAGACGTTCTATGCTGCACTTTTTGGATATGATGAGGTAAGCTGTTAACGTCTGCTCTGACCAATGAGAGCTTACTTGCTTATGCGTATGACAAATGTTGATTATTTTAGACATATCGCCATGTAAAATCAAACCAAGACGAAATCACAACACAATAACACTGTAAATATCTGTTTTGGAATATTTTAACCATATTCAGTAACATTTTACTATGCTTATTGCATTTACTAATATGAACAAATAATGAACATATTCAATGCTTCCCACACATAGACTTTACTTGGGAGGGCCGCCCAGGTTTATAAACGGCTGCCCAAGTATATTTTGTAACACATTTTTTACTATTATTAACATCCTTTTACACTTTTTATATCCGCCCAATATAACCAAACATTCACAATCGATTAAATAGTGGAAAATCTTCTTTCGTTTATCAGTTTCGTTCTGTGTCCTTGAGACCTGTCAGCAATCGTGCAAAAGGTTTCACATGCTCTTCAGATCCACAGAGACGTGCATTTTTGAGACTTACCCAGGTTTCGCTTTATAAAGCTCATGTGCGTTTTTGCTACTTTCTGCCTTGTTTCACAGCTGACAGCGTACATAGCTGCGATACCAAGTAAATAATAGATTCATTAATCTAAACGACTCAGAAAAAAATTTACTATATACTCGGAGAGGATGAAATGACTGGTCTGAACTGGCTGCAAAATATATGTACACCATTATTAATGCTTAATTAACGCATTTGCCTTATTTAAAAAAAATCTACTCATTTTAATTTTGCATTTAAGATATTGTCTGTTTTTATGAACTTTTCTGTCATTTATTTCTCATTTGCTGATTATTTTATTAATTTGATGATGTATATATATCACATAGCCTATTTTATATACATATCTAAAATGCTTTGGCATTCATATTAGCTTTGAACTTGAAAGAGAGAGAGAAACAGATTTTACCTGCAGTGGCTGCATATGGCTCCTGAATAGTATTAAGCTTTTCTTTTTTATTTCAGTCTTTTTTTTTACTTTAACCCATTGTAAAAAAAAAAAAAAAACTGTCATAATAAATACAAATCTTCACCTTGGAATTATACAGTTCTATCTGCGTTCTAAAAGATTTTTTATTGAGCTTTAAAGTTTTTGCATTACACATAGCAAACATAATGCATGTAACAGTTCTCTTTCGTACATTAACATGACAGAGACCCTAAATGTACTCTAAATATAAATGATCAAAGTTATCTTACATTTGCAAATTGAAGTAGAAAAACACGGTAAATGTAGATAGAACCTTCTATTTCTAAAAAGTCATTTTCCGCTTGGTATTAAAAGTTTCTATCTGTCTGATCATTCATTGAAGCGTTAATTTTCAAGAAATACAATCAAAATATATAAACTGGTGTTGTAACAGTATGTTGATGCTTGAGAAAGTAACGTTTTTGCTTTTTATAACATTTATTTTATGCTTTAAGATGATTATTTTTTTCTTGTTCAAATTAAGCATACAGGGCTGTGCTAAATATTTTGTCCAGTGCAGATGGTAATTTTATGTAATTAATATGCTAATATTTATTCAATTTTATGCTTGTTATGAATTATTGAATTACATTTATTGAATTTATGCCCCATTAATTAAATTAAGTATTTGCCCTTCAAGGCTTAATATTAAATTTAAAGACTTTAAAAGAAAACAGACAGTTAGCAAATGAGTTAAATAAACACTGAAAAATGTTTCACTGACTATATATACACAAATGAAAATATTTCACATTTAATATACCATTTTTTTATATTTGTTTCTTTTTCAACATTGTAAAATTTAACATTTTATCTCAATGTCAAAAAAATGCTTCTAAATCATCATATTTACACACATCTCGATTTTGTGTGGTGCGGCATTATTTAGCCAACTCTGATTTCGTGAGATTATTATTATATATATTTTTTTGTCTTTCTGGTCTTTCCCACTGTCAATGGAGCAGTCCAGCAAAATGACCAAGAAAGCTAATCCTGACTGGTCCTTGTGTGTGCATTAAAAGTGCTGATTGGCTCACAGAAAGAACCTCTTAGATCCAAGCTGGAGTTCAACTTTAGATAAACGTTTTTGTTTTTTAAATAAAAAGTCTTAACATGTAAACAACTTATAAAAAAATTACATAATGTAAATAAGTTGTCATTTAATAAGAATATGTCAATAACATAATTTTAACAAAAATGTCAAATAGAACCTTATAATTCTGAGATGCCAAAATATTATGAAAAATGAAATTATGTTTTGTTTGTCGCATATAGTAAACTATTTATGTAATGTGGGTAAATGGTGTGTTTCAATCCGGCTACCACCGCAAGAATACTTCAAACCTGTAGGAAGCACTTGTGTTTATTAATCTTTGTTAACATTAGTTAGTGAAAATATAGTAATTCATTGTTTGTTTGTTTAATTCATTGCATTAGTCATTGTTGAATTGTAATAAGTGCAGTACACGTATTAATCATCGTTTGTCCATGTTAATAAATACACTGTAAAAAAATGCTGGGTTCCACACAATCAATTTGTGTTGGAATAACATAAAGGAGTTAAGTTAACTAAAAGAGTTTTTGTCAATTTCAATAAATTGAACATAAAACCATGTGCAAAAAGACTCAAGAATTGTGTCGTTTCAGCTAATTTTAAATAAGTAGTTTGAGCAAACAGTTTTTCGAGTGCACATCAACTAACATTACCATGTCCCGTTTTATAAAGAGTTTCTCTGTATTCTGACCTAGAACAGCCCATTTAAACATAAACATAATGTTACAGACTATTTAACTGTCACTCAAGAGCTTTTGAGCAAACAGTCAAGTTTAGTGTTCCTGTAAATGTGTGCTTTAGGGAATCCTGTCAGACGATTGCGTTCTTGCGGCGGCGATCTGGAGAAACATGTTCAACAGACAGTGTGAAGACCCTAGACAGCTGGAGATGATGGTCGAATATGTCCGCAAACAGGTCAGTTTGTGTGTGTGTGTGTGTGTGTGTGTGTGTGTGTGTGTGTGTGTGTGAGTGTGTGGACACTCAGAGGCCAGTTCTGTGCAAACAGAGACGTGTATATATTGAGCACTGGAGTGCTGCACGTCACCTGCTCTGTCAATCAGATCACCTGCTGCTGTGTTTAACAAGCAGACGCATCCATCTCCATCCCATAATGTGACATACATATTGTTGCGGGTCAGCGTTTCTGTGATGGTGGAGAGATTTTTCTTCTTTTTTGCCACTTTTCATATAGTGCATACGGAAAGTATTCAAAGCACATTTGTTTATGTTCCAGGCTTATTCCAAAATGGAGTAAATTCATTTATTTCCTCAACATTCTACACACAATACCCCATAATGACAATGTGAAAAAAAGAGTTTTTGAAATTGTTGCAAATTTATTCAAAATAAAAAAACCTGAAAAATCACATGTACAGAAGTATTCACAGCCTTTGCTCAATACTTTGTTAATGCACCTTTAGCAGCAATTACAGCCTCAAATCTTTTTGAATATGATGCCACAAGCTTAGCACACCTGTCTTTGGGAATTTTTGCCCATTCCTCTTTGCAGTACCTCTCAAGCTTTATCAGGTTGGATGGGAAGCGATGGTGTACAGCCATTTTCAGATCTCTCCAGAGATGTTCAATAGGATTTAGGTCTGGGCTCTGGTTGGGCCACTCAAGGACATTCACCGTGTTGTAGTGAAGCCACTCCATTGATATTTTGGCAGTGTGCTTTGGGTCATTGTTCTGCTGGAAAATGAACCGTCATTCCAGTCTGAGGTCAAGAGCACTCTGAAGCAGGTTTTCCTTCAGGATGTCTCTGTACATTGCTGCATTCATCTTTCTCTCTATCCTGACTAGTTTTCCATGGTTGTCCTTCTGTAAGGTTCTCCTCTCTCCACAGAAGAGCACTGGAGCTCAGACAGAGTGACCATTGGGTTATTGATCACCTTCTTGACTAAGGCCCTTCCACCCCGATCACTCAGCTTAGATGGCCGGCCAGCTGTAGGAAGAGTCCTGGTAGTTCCAAACATCTTCCACTTACGGGTGATGGAGGCCACTGTGCTCATTGGAACTTTCAGAGCAGCAGAATTTTTTCTGTAACCTTCCCCAGCCTTTTGCCTTGAGACAATCCTGTCTTGGAGGTCTACAGACAATTCCTTTGTCTTGATGCTTGGTTTGTGCTTTGGCATGCACTGTCAACCCTGTGACCTTATATAGATACGTGTATGCTTTTTTTAAAGTCATGTCCAAATCATCAACTGAATTTACCACAGGTGAACTCCAGTTAAGCTGCTGAAACATCTCAAGAATGATCAGTGGAAACAGAATGTACCTGAGCTCAATTTAGAGCTTCAGTGCAAAGGCTGTGAATACTTCTGTACATGTGATTTTTCAGGTTTTTTATTTTCAATAAATTTGCAACAATTTCAAAAAATGTAACAAAAATGTGAAAACCAAATATAATATTAATAATCCTAAGAAAAAATCTGTTTTCTACAAAAATATGAAGCAGCACATAAATTTTACACCTGATAATAATGATACTTTTTTGTGGCAAATAAGACTTTTGCAGTTATGCTGAAAAAATAGACATTTACATCACATGAATTAATAACATTTTACAATATATTTAAATAGAAAACAGAACGTATTAAAATCTGTAATAAAATTTCACAGTGTTAGTGTTTCTTGCTGTACTGTGTTTGAAAATATAAATGCAATCTTAGTCATCCTAAGATTTTACTTTACACTTACCTATTCATAAGCTGTGTTTCTTTGGTTTATGTTTTTAGATATTTGAATGTTTTACCAATTCTAAATGTTTTACTAATTCTGAATGTTTTACCAATTGTGAATATCTTTAGCCGGAATGATTCATTTTTATCTATGTCTTTCTCTGGTTTAAAGCGCCTTGAGAATTTTAAAGGCGCTATATAAGAATAAATTATTATTATTATTATTATTATTATTATTATTATTATTATTATTAAGATGTTTTGAGAAAAAAAACTTATACATGTATACAGTTGAAGTCAAAATAATTAGCCCTTCTGTGAGTTACTTTTTCATCTATTTTTTCCAAATGATGTTTTACAGAGCAAGGCATTTTTCTCAGTACTTCTTAAATTATTTTTTTCTTCTGTAGAAAGTCTTATTTGTTTTAGTTTGGCTAAAATGAAAGCAGAAAATGGCAATATAAAAAAAAATTGCTAAAATGATTTTTTTTAAAACCATTTTAAGCTCAATATTATTAGCCCTCTTAAGCAATATTTGTTTTGATTGTTTACAGAACAAACTTTTGTTAAACAATGATTTGCTTAATTACCCTAACTTGCAAGTTATTATAATTTACCTAGTTAAGCCTTTAAATTTTACTTTAAGCTGAATACTAGTATCTTGAAAAATATATAGTAAAATATGATGTACTGTCATCATGACAAAGATAAAACAAATCTGTTAATAGAAATGAGTTATTAAAATGATCATGTTTAGAAATGTGTTGGAAAGAAATTAGGGGAAAATATACAGGTATAAAATATACTCTAAACCACAATTTGTATAAAATTGCACAATATTTGTCAAAGATAATCACCATGGCTTTTTTACCTAATCGTGCAGCCCTTCCTCTGACACTCACATTGAGAAACGCTTATCCTAAACAAGCGGCAGTGCCAAATCCTCTGCAATTCAGGCATTTGTAAAGTTTATACAGTTTTCCATACAGTTTTCTCTCTCCACGTCATGTTCATAGACAAGCTTAATCATTGCCGTGAATGCTGGAGAGATTCCTCCAGTGCACACCTTTCCCTCTGGCCAGAGTGGCGTGACAGTGTGCAAGTAAACACAAACAGGAACTGCTGAACCGCTAGTGTTGTCACGCCAGTGTGTGTCAGTCGTTTGCGCTACGCTAACAACAGGCTTTTACGCCAAGACTTGAGTTCTTGACCCCAAATAGAGAAGATTCAGGCCGCTTTAGGAAAAAGTTTTTGATTTTGAGATTTATACCTTTAATGAAAATACACTTTACAAGTTGTCAGTGTTGTTAGGTATTTTCTAATGTTATATTTTTTAATGTTTTTATATATGGGGCATAATTATAGTTTTCAAAAGCTGGTTGTTGGGACCAAATTGATCTGTTAATATTTTATTTTATTTTACAACAATGTTTTGTTAAACACCAATTTATATCAAATTACACTGTATTTGTCCAATATAATCACCATGTGTTTTTATTTTTGCCTAATCCTGCAGTCCTTCCTCTGACACTCGCATTGAGAAACGCATATCCTAAACAAGCGCCAGTGCCAAATCCCTTGCAATTAAGGCATTTATAAAGTTTAGAAAAGACGCTTTACAAGATTCAGTGTTTGATAGGAATTTTCTAATGTTAAATTTTCTAATATTTTATATTATGTGACAAAATTCTAGTTTTCAAAGGCTGGTTGTTTGGACCAAATTGATCTGTTAATGTTTATTTAATTGTATTTTATTTTATTTTGTTTTGTTTTATTTTATTTTTTTTATTATTATTATTTTTTTAATTTAATTTTATTTTATTTTATTTTACACCAAGACTTGAGTTTTTGGCCCCAAATAGAATAGTCAACTATTCTAGTCGTTTTAGGGAAAAAATTGATTTAGAGATTTTTACATTATTGAGAAGAAGCTTTACAAGCTTTAATGTTGTTAGGCGCAACAAACAATTTACATTATTTTTTACATTGTTGATCAAGGTTTCTGTTCATTTATAAATATACACCTTATACAGATTTACAGATTTCTCATATTTTTTTTATTTTGTGACATAATTGTAGTTTTCAAAGGCTGTTTGTTGGGACCAAATTTATTTTATTTTATTTTCATTCATTTATTTTCTTTTCGGCTTAGTCCCTTTATTAATCTGGGGTCGCCACAGTGGAATGAACCGCTAACTTATCCAGCATATGTTTTACGCAGCGGATGCCTTTCCAGCTGCAACCCATCACTGGGAAACATCCATACATTCATTTTATTTTATTTTACACCAATACTTGAGTCTTTGACCCCAAATAGAGAGGTTTTTTATTTTGAGATTTATGCATCTAATGAGAAGACGCTTTACAGTGTTGTTAGGTGCAGTGAACAACAATTTTTTACATTGTTGATCAAGCTTTCTGTTCATTACACTAATGAATTTATACTATAATACTACAATAGCTGCATTTAAAGGGAAGGTTCACCCACAATTCTGGAAATGTTGCCATCATTTACTCTCACTTCACTTGTTCATAACCAGTTTGTGTTTCTTTCTTCTCTAGAACACAAAAAAGGTATTTTATAGAAAGCTAGAAACTGGTAACCATTGACTTTAGTAGCATTTGCTTTTCCTACTGTGGAGGTTAATGGTTACAGGTTTTGGTTTGGATTAACTTGACAGAGAGTAAATGGTGAGTATGTTCAGAGATGATTCCTTGGGTTTACTCAATTTTTTTACGTTAAGTGGCTGTAAACTATTTATTTGGGCTGAATTTAAACAAACTAATTAAGTAGAATTTTATTACATTTAATTTGTTTTTTTAAATTCAACACAAATAAATTGTTTGCAACAGTTTTGCAAACATCATTTTTTTCGGTGTACAGTAGTCTCTCGCCATAATGCAGTTCACCTTTCACGGCCTCGCAGTTTCGCAGATTTCTTTTGTGCAATTTGACATGCTTTTTTTTTTTTTACAGCGCATTGTGTTCTGCTTCCTAATTGGGTGTCTACCATTGTCAATAAATCTCCTCCGTGTCTAATGTACAGTAACGAATGCGTTCAGCTTGCCTAATTAACATAAATATAAAGAGTTTCAACAAGGATGCAAAAAGGGTTGTAACTGTCTGCAGCAAGACCATCATAAAGGGGGTTGCACACTAGCTGCGCCACACAGCGTCATGCATTTTAGAACTGTAAACATAGGTTTACTGTATATCAAGGTACACACACCGGCGCCACAAGTAAGCAGCTGTCTGCGACGCCCAGCTATGATTCAGAACACTGTTCATTTTTTTGTTGTGCCACAAAGCGCCATCTGAATAATTTAATTTTAAATAACATATGAACATGTGCATATGCTGTTACTTCCAACTGTCACATGAGCGACGCATCCGATCTGCTTTAGTTTTGTGGATCAGTGACTGCAGGAAAGTTACACTTGATGCCAATATCATCCGCACAGAAGCTAAAAAGCGAATGTTTGTGCCTCAACAGGTTTAGATTTTTGGTTTCATTCTATAATACTGGACTTTTTTTTACGAAAGTTTGAACTTTAAGACGATCAGGTTGTCGTGGTCCTAACCTTCGACCACCACCCGTTCCACAATGCACTGGCCCCTTCTGACTCCCCCTGTAGGTAGTGGGCCTGCAGGAGGTTGGTCCCATGTTGCTCCTTCCAGGTAAGCCCGGCTGGGTTCCATGGGATAAAAATCCGGCCACCATGCACTCGCATATGAGCCCCAACCCCAGGCCTGGCTCCAGGGTGGGGCCCCTGCTGCGCCATACCAAGCGACGTCACGGTCCTCAATGTAATTAAGTTACCCCAGGTGGAGGAGTTCAAGTATCTTGGGGTTTTGTTCACAAGTGAGGGAAGGATGGAACATAAGATTGACAGGCTGATCGGTGCAGCAGCAGCAATAATGTGATTGATGTATCGGTCCATTGTAATAAAGAAGGAGCTGAGCCAAAAGGCAAATCTCTTGATTTACTGGTCAATTTACATTCCTACTCTCACCTATGATCATAAGCTTTGGGTCATGACCGAAAGGACAAGATCTCGGGTACAGGCGGCCAAAATGAATTTCTTTCGCAGGGTGGGATTGGGTGAGGAGCTCTGTCACCCGGGAGGAGCTCGGGGTAGAGCCGCTGCTCCTCCACATCCAGAGACATGTCCCACTGGGAGGAGGCCTTGGGGAGACCCAGGACACTCTGGAGGGACTATGTCTCTCAGCTAGCCTGGGAACGCCTCGAGGTTCTTCCCTCTCCCCAGACACTTTCTCCAGTTCCTCGGGAAGTCTGGAGTTTTCTTCTAAGACTGCTGCCCCCACAACCAGGCCACGATAACTGGATGAAAATGACATGACATGACATGAACTTTGAGAGTGTTCAAACAAGAAGAAAGTTGTGAAAATGTTAACGCCTGTCTGAGAAAAGTGTATTAAGTGTGTAGTGAGGAGTTTTACAGCCTTAAAATATTTTTAATAATTGTAAAATAAAAAGCTGACTACTTTGCAGATTTCACCTATAGCGGGTTATTGTTAGAACGTAACTCCCACGAATAACGAAGGACCACTGTATATACATTGAGTATTGTATGACTTTAAAATATATAGTAATTTTCACAATGCAATTTTAAAATACAGTAACATACTGCATAACATCATCCTACAGTAAAATCCAGTTTATATTACAGTTAAATACTGTGTAATTTACAAAATAAAATCATTAATAGTGTACCACTTTTTCGAACTTGCTCAAACAACAAGCAACACAATAGCTCCCTCTTTAATAAATGTGTCAGCTTATTGCCATTTCTGGATCCCACTCCAAAGTTTATCTATCAATGCATGATTATCTGGACCAAATCCGCCATCAGCCACTCTCCATCATTCAGCAGAGCTCAGAATGTGGTCATTACAGGTGCGGGCAGGAATTTATTACAGAGCCGAGCGTTTGCGCGAGGTGTGCGTTAGACGGGCCTGCAGGCATTCTGTGGAAAAGGAAAAACAACAAATAAGCGTCGTCCGAGTGTCAGGGGCCTGCTTAGCCCAGGATGAAGGGAAATGCGGGAGCGAATGAGAAGGTGAAAGGAAAGAAAACAGTCACAGGTGCAGCGCATGAAGCATGATGACACAGCGCAGAGAGGGACCCGTCCAGTCACTGTGTGTGTGTGTTCATATGTGTGCACTAGTGCTTGACTGCTTCGTTATTCAACGCTAATTGCTCTCGGCACACACCCGCTAGCTCTGACATCATTGTGTGTGTGTGTTTGAGTTTCTGTTTTTAAACTCGTTCAGCATTGAGAATGGTCAACTGGCTCAAATCTGTACAATTTACGGTGAATAAATAGAGGGGGTCTTTGCCAGAACTTTACTAATAATAAAAATACTGAGCTGTAAAAGGATTTTCTGCATTTTACAGTAAACTACCGCATTTCTTTAATTCATAGAATTATACATCAGTGTATTGAAGTAGGAATATCTACAAATCAGAATCAGTTTTATTGCCAAGTGTGCTTCACACACACAAGGAATTTGTTTTGGCAACAGAAGCTTCCAGTGTACATAAAGTGACAAGTGACAACACAAAATTAAATACAAGAAAAGAAAAGGCAATAAACATTAAACATTAAACAGTGTTTTAATTAAACATTAAATCATACCTTTGCTATGCAGAATTAAAACACAACCATAAGCAGGTGTGGATGAAAAAGTCATATGATGAACCAGAGATAGTCACAAATAATCTTTGCCACAAGCAGAGAAACATAGCATAGATTCAACAAGGTACTGGAAATATTCCTGAGATTTTGCTCCATATTGACATGATAGCATCACGCAGTTGCTGCAGATTTGTCAGCATGATGTGAATCTCCCGTTCCACCACATCCCAAAGGTGCTTTATTGGTTTGAGCTCTGGTGACTGTGGAGACCATTTGAGTACAGTGAATTCATTGTCATGTTCAAGAAACCAGTCTGAGATGATTTGCTCTTTATGGCATGGTGCGTTATCCTACTGGAAGTCGCTCAGAAGATGGGTACACTGCGGTCATAAAGTGATGGACATGATCAGCAACAATACTCAGGAAGGCTGTGGGGTTGACACATGCTCAATTGGTACTAATAGTTCCAAAGTGTGCCAAGAAAATATCCCCTTACACCACCAACAGCCTGAACCGTTGATACAAGGCAGGATGGATACGTGTTGTGCATTCAGAGATGCTCTTCTGCACACCTCGGTTGTAACGAGGGATTATGTGAGTTACTGTTGCCTTTCAATTTGCCTTTTCCGGTTACTGGATATTTTCTCTTTTTCGGACCATTTTCTGTAAACCCTAGAGATGGTTGTGCGTGAAAATCCCGTTAGATTAGCAGTTTCTGAATTACTCAGACCAGCTCGCCTGGCACCAACAACCATGCCACGTTCAAAGTCACTTAAATCACCTTTCTTTGTGTGTGTGTGTGTGTGTGTGTGTGCGTGTGTGCGTGCGTGCGTGCGTGTGTGCTTGGCTGCTTCGTTATTCAACACTAATTGCTCTCGACACACACCCACTAGCTCTGACATCATTGCGTGTGTGTTTAAGTTTCTGTTTTTAAACTCGTGCAGCATTGAGAATGGTCAACTGGCCCAAATCCGTAACAAATTAGGTGAATGAATGGCAGCTGTGGTTGCCAGAACTTTACAGTTTAAAAAAATATATATGGTACAAACCGTAAAATAATTTCTTACAATTGACAGTAAACTGCCGTATTTAATTTCGTTCATAGTATTATACATCAGTGTTTTGAAATACAAACATCTACACCTCATACCTGTGCTACTACTACCTGTGAACTATCTCTTTAGCTTTCGTTATGAGTGTCTTTACTGTCACTGTTGGTCAATTTAACGCATCGGTGCTGAACAAAATTATTGCAGCTGTCGGGGTTTGTTGTTTTCTTAGCTTGGTAATTACTTTGCAGGTTCTGCATTTATTAGCACAGCTGTCTTCATTGTAGTCCAGATTTAATTAGTTTACCTGCTTTAAACACCAGGAGGTGAATTCGTTGAGGTCTGTCTTTTTTTACAGCACTGTTATATAAAAATGATGTAAATTGAGCCTGGATTTGATCAGACTTGCTGTGCGATTCAGCCTCTTTTCAGTTTAGGGAAATCAGTGTCATAGGTTTTGTAGGGCTGGTTGTCACATTTGTTTTATAAGGTTTTATATATTAAATTGATATCTATTTATTTGTTTGTTTTTGTTTAAAGATACAGGGAGTGCAGAATTATTAGGCACGTTGTATTTTTAAGGATTAATTTTATTATTGAACAACAACCATGTTCTCAATGAACCCAAAAAACTCATTAATATCAAAGCTGAATATTTTTGGAAGTAGTTTTTAGTTAGTTTTTAGTTTTAGCTATTTTAGGAAGATATCTGTGTGTGCAGGTGACTATTACTGTGCATAATTATTAGGCAACTTAACAAAAATACCCATTTCAATTATTTATTTTCACCAGTGAAACCAATATCAACATGTCAACATTCACAAATATACATTTCTGACATTCAAAAACAAAACAAAAACAAGTCAGTGACCAATATAGCCACCTTTCTTTGCAAGGACACTCAAAAGTCTGCCATCCATGGATTCTGTCAGTGTTTCGATCTGTTCACCATCAACATTGCGTGCAGCAGCAACCAAAGCCTCCCAGACACTGTTCAGAGAGGTGTGCTGTTTTCCCTCCTTGTAAATCTCACATTTGATGATGGACCACAGGTTCTCTATGGGGTTCAGATCAGGTAAACAAGGAGGCCATGTCATTAGTTTTTCTTCTTTTAGACCCTTTCTTGCCAGCCATGCTGTGGAGTACTTAGAATCGTGTGATGGAGCATTGTCCTGCATGAAAATCATGTTTTTTCTTGAAGGATGCAGACTTCTTCCTGTACCACTGCTTGAAGAAAGTGTCTTCCAGAAACTGGCAGTAGGACTGGGAATTGAGCTTGACTCCATCCTCAACCCGAAAAGGCCCCACAAGCTCATCTTTGATGATACCAGCCCAAACCAGTACTCCACCTCCACCTTGCTGGCATCTGAGTCGGACTGGAGCTCTCTGCCCTTTACCGATCCAGCCACAGGCCGATTCATCTGGCCCATCAAGACTCATTCTCATTTCATCAGTCTATAAAACCTTAGAAAAATCAGTCTTGAGATATTTCTTGGCCCAGTCTTGACATTTCAGCTTGTGTGTCTTGTTCAGTGGTGGTTGTTTTTCAGCTTGTCATACCTTGGCCATGTCTCTGAGTATTGCACACCTTGTGCTTTTGGGCACTCCAGTGATGTTGCAGCTCTGAAATATGGCAAAACTGGTGGAAAGTGGCATCTTGGCAGCTGCACGCTTGACTTTTCTCAGTTCATGGGCAGTTATTTTACACCTTGGTTTTTCCACACGCTTCTTGCGACCCTGTTGACTATTTTGAATGAAACGCTTGATTGTTGATGATCACGCTTCAGAAGCTTGGCAATTTTAAGAGTGCTGCATCCCCCTGCAGGATATCTCACTATTTTTGACTTTTCAGAGCCTGTCAAGTCCTTCTTTTGACCCAGTTTGCCAAAGGAAAGGAAGTTGCCTAATAATTATGCACACCTGATATAGGGTGTTGATGTCATTAGACCACACCCCTTTTCATTACAGAGATGCACATCACCTAATATGCTTAATTGGTAGTAGGCTTTCGAGCCTATACAGCTTGGAGTAAGACAACATGCATAAAGAGGATGATGTGGTCAAAATACTCATTTGCCTAATAATTCTGCACTCCCTGTATATTGCTCCAAAATATATTGCGATAAACAATATGATTGTCATTTTAAGACTATTTTATGCCATTCATTATATAATGCCAGAATGACAATAAATTATCATCACAATGCAAGTACACTTTTCCAAAGAACACATCATATTTCATTCTTAAGAATATTTGATTCTAGTCATGTTAACAATTTAATAATTAGGTATTGGAATCAGAATGTGTAAAAAAATATCCTAAATAAATAATAATAAATGATAACAAATGATAGGTAAAAATTAACGGAGGCTGTGATATCTGCTACCAGATCTATTTTTAATTGTCAGAGACTATGAAATATGAAAATATACTATAGTAATTTAAAGGAAACAGTGAGTTTTAAAGTAATAGTGTGTTTTAACCTTACTGACACTGACAGCTTCAATAGCGTTGTTGCACAATCAGCTAAAGTGTTGCTAGATTTGTTTTTTTATGTGTGGGCGATATATATTGCATCACCAAAAATGATAGAGGTCATGTCCATGTATTGTGCAATAAGTCGATATATTGATTATTGTGACAGGCCTACTGAATTGTAAAAAAAATGTAATAAATAAATACTGCAAGATATAAATATTGATTTATGTGGGAAAAACTAAACATTCAATGGAAATGCATCCGAATTGAAAGGTGTGAACAAAAACTTCTGACTTTATAAAAAAGTAAGCACAATTTCTCAAGTATTTTATGCTAAATCATACACAATAAGAAATTGAGAGGCTACATGGTGCCTCAGTGTTGAGCACTGTTGCCTCACAGCAAAAAGGTTGCTGGTTTGAGTCCCAGCTGGGTCAGTTGGCGTTTCATGTAAGTTTGCATGTTCTCCCCGTGTTGGCATGGGTTTTCTCCAGGTGCTCCAGTTTCCCCACAGTCCAAAGACATGCGCTGTAGGTGAATTGAATAAACAAAATTGGTCGTAGTGTGTGTGTATGGATGTTTTTCAGGACTAGGTTGCAGCTGGAAGGGCATCCGCTGTGTAAAACATAGGCTGGATAAGTTGGCAGTTCATTCCGCTGGGGCACCTCTGATTAATAAAGGGACTAAGCCGAAGGAAAATTAATGAATGCATGAAACAATAAATTGTGTGTAAAATGTTTTGGAAAAAAAAGTTAAAAAAATAAATACAATTTGTATAAAATAGACTAAAATAGACATTAGAAAATTTGTAAAAACATAAGAACCGATCTAATATTTTATAACTAAAATGTTTATTTTTTTATATTTAAATATATTTGTACAATTATTACATTTTATATTTTGAGCCAAAATTTTCTCAATTATGATTAATTTCTTTTTTCCAAATATAATTCCCAGGTAAAACGATGAATGCATGCTTTCAGCACAGTTTAGCACAAAATATAAACATAAAAAAAACACAAAACTGTTCATGAAGAGTAAATATAATAACAGAAAAACATGTTAACATATCAAAACATCATTTGTTGGAAACACACTTTATAACACTACAAAATATATATCTATTACTAGAGGAGACTGTGCTGTGCAGTTTAGACATACAACGTTTGCACGGTCAGTCTTCTCAGTTAGAGCCAGTCATTTCTGGAACACATTTCCTATTGATTTAAGGGGTGTTACAAATTATTCAACATTTTAATACAAGTTAAAGAAATTAAATCAGGTTTGTAATCGTGTAATTCTTTTCTCTAACTTTTTATGAAATTCTTATAATATGTTTTATCCTTTTGTCGTATGTAACTTTACTGTTATTGTATGTGTGGTGATGTGTTATTTGATTTTAGGTTGCCTTTTAAAATCTGGCAGGGGCAACAGATGAAAATTCTAAAAAAAAAAACTGGCTTATTTACAGTTTTACTGTAGATTAATAAGCATTACCGCTGTTAAAAATAAATACATTATAAATTATTAAAAGCGTGACAAATTACCCCACACTGAAAAAAGAATTCATTGGATTACATTTGTTTGTTTAAATTCAGCCCATATATATTGTTTGCAACCACTTACCTTAAAAAATAATTGGTTAAATCTAATGAATAGCAGTCCTGATTTCCTCCACGGTTCTTTTGTCCACACAGATGCAGGCCTACAGAATTGTAAATAAAATAAAATATATATATAGATTTCAAGATATAAATATTGATTCATGTGGGAAAATCTAAAAAACTAAATTTTGCATGGAAATACATCTGAATTGAGGTGTGAACAAGAAATTGTGCTTACATTTTTATAAAGTCAGATATTTTTAAGCATTTTATGCTAAATCCATTTAAATTGTCAGGTGCAAACAAGAAATTGTGTGTAAAAGGTTTTGAAAAAAAGTAAAAAAAAAAAAATAAATAAATAAATTATAAAATAAGCAAAAATAGACATTACAAATAAATAAATAAATATATATATATATATATATATATATATATATATATATATATATAATAAAATAAATATATTTAAAAAATATTTGATATCTAAAATCTTATTTTTTCTATTTATTTAAATGTTATATAAACCAAAATTTTCTCAATTGATTTCTTTTTTTTCCAAGTTTAATTTCTCATTAAAACATGTATGCATGCTTTCAGCACAGTTTAACACAAAATACAAACGTTAAGACACCCCAAAACCGTTCATGAAGAGTAATTAGAATAACAGAAAACACAATAACATCAAAATCATCACTAGCTGAAAAAAAACACTTTATAACACTACAAAATATGATTAAAAACATGACAAATTACCCCACACTGAAAAAACAGGATTAATTGGATTTACTATTTTTAGTGGTTGTTTATATGGGCTGAATTTAAACAAATTAAGTTGAACATTACTAAATTTAGGTTGCTTAAATTCAGCCCATATGAAGTGTTTGCAACCAATTCTCTTTGGGTAAAAAACAGATTAGATTATTGCTCAAATTCTACCTTTATAATACTGTATATCAGCTCTGATTTCCACTGCTGTTCTTTTGTCCACACAGATGCAGTTCATCGACGCTTTGGACGGGGAGGATCTGCTGTTAACAGGAGAGGTCAAATGGCGCCCCCTTCTGGAGGAAAACGCACAGAGCATCCTGAAGGTTCCAAGCCCCACCTACAACGACACCGGCCTCTAGAGCCACCAATCAGGACGCAGCACTCACCTCAGTAGCCACACCCACTTCCTCTGTCTTTTCTCTCCCTCACTTTTTCCTGACTAGTGAGCATCCCACATCAGCATACTATTGAGAATACAGCACACACACACACACACACACATTCTCAGATGTATTGAGAGTATAAAGGACTCATCAGAATGGTTTTGCACTCTCCTTTTCTAAATGGATAGAGTATTCTTGTATTTATATGTATGTGTTTCCATACGGCAGCGACGTTGCAATATTTCTAGGAATATTTCCTGCTCTCTCACTTGTACCTCTCTCCTCAGTGTTTACGGCGCGAATAGTTGTATTTTATTTTTATTTTACTCTCAATGTGTTGGAGGAAAATGTTTCGAGTGTGTGAATGTGAGTGTATTTTTTATTTTATTTGTCAGAGTCATCCACCAATAAAAGCGATTCGAGTCTCGAGCTCCTCTGACCTCACAGGCATCCCATCCCGTCTGTTTGCCTTTACTTACAACCATTTATTACTTTTTTCTTAACTTTTTTTTTCTTTGTTTTGCTGGCTGTTCACTATGGAATATGGTGAATATTCATTCATTCATTCATTTTCTTTTCGGCTTAGTGCCTTGATTAATCTGGGGTCACTTATCCACCATATAGGTTTATATATGCTCCTTCTCATACTTCAGCCTCCACATCAAAGTTTCTAAAAACAAAGAAGGTCAAGGTGATGCAGGATTGGACAGCCCAGTCACCAGAGATGAACTTTATTCAGTATGTCTGGGGAAAGATGGAGGAGGCCTTGAAGATGAATCCAAATAATCTTGATGAACTCCTGCAAGATGGAGTCCTGCAAGAACGCTTTCTGTGCCATTGCAGATGACTTTATTAATAAGTGATTTGAGTCATTGCAGAGATGTATGGATGCAGTCAGCCAAGCTCATGGGAGTCATACACAATATTCATTCTGTTTCCACTGCAGCATGAATTTATATTCTATACTGGCCAATATTTATGTTAAGTGACAATAATTTTGTCTAAGCAAAAGTCAGACCTTACTGTCCTAATTGAATAATGAAAAATCAAGGCATGATTTATATATATATATATATATATATATATATACACACACAAAGTTGAAGTTAGAATTATTAACCCCCCGTTTATTTTTTTCCCCAATTTCTGTTTAACGGAGAGAAGGATTCAACACATTACTAAACATAATAATTTTAATGTCTCATTTCTGAGATATTTGATCTTTGCCATGATGACAGTAAATAATATTTGACTAGATATTTTTCAAGACACTTCTATACAGCTTAAAGTGACATTTAAAGGCTTAACTAGGTTAACTATGCAAGTTAGGATAATTAGGCAAGTTATTTTATAACGATGGTTTGTTCTGTAGACTATAGAAAAAATATAGCTTAAAGGGGCTAATAATATTGACCTTTAAATGGTTGTTAAAAAATTAAAAACTGCTTTTGTTCTTGCCGAAATAAAACAAATATGAATTTCTCCAGAAGAAAAAATATTATCAGACATACTGTGAAAATTTCCTCGCTCTGTTAAACATCATTTGGGAAATATTTAAAAAAGAAAAAAAATTAAAAGTGGGGCTAATAATTCTGACTTCAACTGTATGTATGTATGCATGTATGTATTATCATGATTATTCTAAATTCAAATGTAAAAAGAAAATATTTAAAAATCCCAGTGAAACTAGACTAACACTGCTGATCAAAATAATAATTATAATAAAATTTAATAATGATGATGATGATGTTGATGATTCTGAAATATGCCACATTTTCATTTTACAATTATATATATATATATATATATTTGTTTGTTTGGTCAAATCCAGCTACCAAAAATAGAAAACAATTACCAATATTTCAGAATATGAAATATTTGTGTATATTAAGTTACATTTATACAGGCAAATATTATTTCTTTAATTTGGCCTGTATATGTAATGAAGAATTGCGTGTCTGTATATTCCATTTATATGAAATTTCAACATTACTACAGTACTATTTCTGAGCTCATCCATTTTTTTTTCTCTCTGTGAAACAGAAGTGTGCTAGATGATATTAGTGGAGTAGATAGTAGCTGGAGGGCCACAGATGGACAACGGTTGCCATCGAAACAACAGGTGTTTTGTTACGACCTGTTGACTTCCCATCTGCTTTACCGCGACCTGCAGGTAAAGTCTAGAAGGGATACAGCTGCGGAAACTCACATCAATATAGCATAATATTTGTCACTCTGTACACCAATAATTCATATTTTTACATTACTGGAAGGGGTAGGTATATGATTGAGGTAGGGGTAAACTTTAATAAAACACAATTTAGTGGGCAATTTATTAAATAATATAAAAAAGTTTGCTACAATAATTAGTAATAATAAATAGTAATACTCAGTATAATTAATGTTTTTACATTACTCTGACGGTTGGGTTTAGGGTTAGGGTAGAAGTAGGCGTTAATAAAATACAATTAATGGGTAATTTAATAAACAATATAAATAATTATTGTTAACTTCCGGCCACAGCCATATCCATTCTAGCAACAACCACGACTTCAGAGTGTTAACTCATAAATCGCCATGACGTAGGTACCGTCCTATATACAGGGTTTCTGCGGGGTCTTAAAAAAGTCTAAAATTTAAAAATAAAAATTTAAAGCCTTAAAAAGTCTTAATTCGCTGTTCTTAAATATTTTTGCACAATTTTCCGATGCCCATGTAACGCTACATCTAATGCTCATTTAAATTCTTTTTTGTTGCTGTTGCTTGGTTTTCGTGCTGTTGTAGTTCTTTATTTCACTAGTCCAATTGTAATTTGCGGTATTACTACTACAAATGAGGCCGACATGCAGTGCGCGAGGCGAATGTGACGTCATTGCTGTGTTTGCACGACATGATTTCGGCTGGCGGGGCTCACGTAATGTTTTAAGACTCAAGTGAACACTGAACAGTTCACGCGACGCCGCATTTGATTTGAGTTGAATATGAAACAATTTGAAGAGATTTTATATGAAACCGGTACGACTGTACACGCATCTTCTTTATGATTTGTCCATGCGTGATCATAGAGATAACCAGATGACCAATAATTCTTGGCTAGAAATTGCAACAGCAGTGGGAAAGGAGGAAAGTTTGTGTAAAAGTTTGGTAAAAAACCTGATCGATAAGTTTAAAACAAAAAAAGAGGCCATGGCAAAAGTGGAAACCCAGGTTTTAATATTACAGAACATGTTATTCCACCTGTCATAGGTTTTACACTGATGTATAGCTTACAATTTTGAATTTAAAACAATTTACAATTTGATACAGTTGAAGTCAGAATTATTAGGCCCTCTTTGAAATGTTCTTTCTTTATATAT
>CAIGQZ010032248.1:1633773-1643906 GCA_903798205.1 Danio tinwini | reverse complement strand
TTTTTATATATATATATATATATATATATATATATATATATATATATATATATATATATATATATACACACACACACCTTACTAGTACCGGGTTGGACTCGCTTTTGCCTTCAGAACTGCTTTAATCCTTCGTGGCATAGATTCAACAAGGTACTGGAAATATTCCTCAGAGATTTTTATATTGACATGATAGCATCACGCAGTTGCTGCAGATTTGTCGGCTGCACATCCATAATTCGAATCTCCCATTCCGCCACATCGTAAAGGTGCTCTATTGGATTGAGCTCTGGTGACTGTGGAGGCCATTTGAGTACAGTGAACTCATTGTCATGTTCAAGAAATCAGTCTGAGATGATTCGCGCTTTATGACATGGTGCGTTATCCTGCTGGAAGTAGCCATCAGAAGATGCGTACTCTGTGGTCATAAAGGGATGGACATGGTCAGCAACAATACTCAGGTAGCCTGTGGCATTGACACAATGCTCAACTGGTGCTAATGGCTCCAAAGTGTACCAAGACAATATCCCCACACCATTACACCACTACCAGCCTGAACTGTTGATACAACGCAGGATGAATCCGTGCTTTCAAGTTGTTGTCGCCAAATTCTGACCCTACCATACGAATATCACAGCAGAAATTGAGACCAGGCAACATTTTTCCAATCTTCTATTGTCCAGGTTTGGTGAGCCTGTGTGAGGTGTAGCCTCAGTTTCCTGTTCTTAGCTCACAGGAGTGGCACCCGATGTGGTCTTCTGCTACTGTAGCCTATCCATCTCAAGGTTGGACATGTTTAGAGATGCTCTTTTGTATACCTCAGTTGTAACGAGTGGATATTTCAGCTACTGTTGCTTTTTTAAAAGCTGGAACCAGTCTGATTATTCTCCTCTGTCTTCTGGCATCAACAAGGCATTTGCGCTCACAGAACTGCCGCTCACTGGATATTTTCTCTTTTTCAGACCATTCTCTGTAAAGCCTAGAGATGGTTGTGCGTGAAAATCCCAGTAGATCAGCAGTTTCTGAAATACTCAGACCAGCTCGCCTGGCACCAACAACCATGCCACGTTCAAAGTCACTTAAATCACCTTTCTTCCCCATTCTGATGCTCGGTTTGAACTGCAGCAGATTGTCTTGACCATGTCTACATGCCTAAATGCATTGATGTGCTGCCATGTGATTGGCTGATTAGAAATTTGCGTTAACGAGCTGTTGGATAGGTGTACCTAATAAAGTGGCCGTTGAGTGTATATATAGATTAATTCTATTTTTGTTACTGACTAATCTAATGTATTTGCACAGATCTTATTGTGTAGCATCTCATAGAAAGTATTAATTAAAAAGAGAGATCTGTAAGGGGTACATCGTATATGCTGGCCCCCGCAAGCCATGGTTATTTTAGCAAACAAAAATGCAGTCAAAAACATTTTCGGTAACTGAAATAAAATTGTTAAAAATAATAATAATCATAATAATAATAGATTACAGTAGAAAGATAAAATAAAATAAACTAAACATTTATCCCCTTTATGCCTACAGACTTTGTAAATAAAAGTGTTGGTTGTATTGTGTTGTGTCGTGTCATATTGTATTGTGTTGTGTTGTGCTATGTTGCAGGGACATGCAGAGACATTTTAGAGCAGGGGCTCAAGTGGAAAAAAGGGCACTTTTTATTAAATAATAATAATTGTACTTTAATAAATAAAATATAATAAAGGAGATTTCATCCTAAATTCACCATATACTCACCCTTAAAAGAATAGTTCATTTAAAACTGAAAATTCTGTCACCATTTACTCAACTTTTACTTGTTTCAAACCTATTTGACTTTTTTTTTCTTTTGTCGAACACACAAAATAATATTTTAAAGCAGGAAACCTGTAACCATTGACTTTCATGGTATTTGTTTTTAAAACCAAGATATACATAAAATGTGGTTTCTTATTGTCTGACAGGGAAAGCTGTCCTTAAAAGAACACACATTAACTTAATAATACATATAATACATATATTATATTATTAATAGTATTTAAAAAATTATTATTATCCCCAGGAAAAAGGGCACTTTCTCTCCAGGAGAAAAAAGGGCAGGGGCTCAAGCACCCAAAGCCCCCACCTCTGCACGTGCCTGCTATGTCGTATTGTTTCGTGTTGTGTTGGGTCGGGTTGTGTTGTGTTGTGTTTAGTGTCAGTGTGTCAGCAGCCGCTGGTCTTCTGTCTCTGGGGATTTTCAGTTCTCTGCTGAGTCAGTGCAGGCTGATAAACACTCATAAGGATGTTGTTGAACCTCTCTAACCTCGTCTTTCTGCTCACATGATGCTGCTGTCCTTTGTTTGCTGATCTGAGACCAGCTTTAGTGTTTGCTAACATGCGATTAGGTCTCAGTTGGATCACTTCTTTGATCCGTCGCCCTACAGACTTCCTCACGCCTCTGTGTTTTCTTATGACGACACAAAAACACACAGCTGTCAAGATCTTAGAGCTTATGAGAAGTGAGGTGCATGCAGCGAGCTTAAGTTATAGTTTAACTGTGTCATATAAAAATGTATATGTTGGTGACTACCTTAAACTAAAGATTTATCATCTATTTTATTTAACATTTAACTAACAAAAATGTTTTTCTTCACACCATTTACCATCATAAACAAAAAAAAGAACTTACTACTACAATACTTTAACAAATTCCTCAAATAAATAAATAAATAAATAAATACAAATAAATAAAAACAGACACAAAGCTTAAATTCTTCTCTAAAACATGACTCAAGTGTAAAATATGTGCAAGCAGAGGTGTGTATTATATATACATACATACATACATATATATATATATATATATATATATATATATATATATATATATATATTTAAGCTGCCACCACCACAAAAATCTATTATATAAAGTTTTAAATGCGTTCTAGTAGTTCATAACTTTCTCCTTGTGTCATTTCATTGTTATTACAAATTTCAGATTGTTATGTTTTGTTTTATTTTCATGTTTGTATTGTTTGGGTTGTTACCAAAATCTGGTTCAATTCCATGTCAACAGCTCCTTTAGAAATATTATTCCCAGGAAAAAACATGACACGTTCGATACTTATTTTCGCCATTGTATGGATGCAAGACAGTTGCATTAATCACAGAGCAGGACTTGTAACAATTCAATTCAAATTAGCAGCAGCCAATCAGATTCCACCACAAAATCAGGCCAGTTAAAACTCAACCACGTCTGACTTTAAGATGGGTGTAACCAACTGTTTTGTCTCGAGAAGCTTCAGAGCTCAAAGTTTTTCTTACTCTCACAGTGAGATGACATTCAGAGAAATCACCTACAGCAAGTTGATGTAAAAACAGGAGCGTTTGCGTGCAGAGTCTTGCCGATTTACTGAGCCGTTGTGCACTTTCACACCCTGAAGCCTTTCTGTTAAAAACATGGGGAAAGCTGCTAGCGATAGGCTGCCGAGTGGATTAACAGGAAATGTTAATGAGGCCTTTGTTGACGTTGACACGAATAACTAGAGTGAACACAAAGTGTGACTTTATGTTACTGGTTCATCAGCAAATGACCAGATTTTGATGTCATTCATTCCTTTACGGTTTAACCCTGAGCTATTTGGTTTCAAATTGTATTTTCAGGTTATTTAATGGACCCTTTTCACAAGACGAGTGTTTAACCGTCATCATATCTTAAATCCTTTAAAGTTTTGAATACAATAGCTATGTTTCCATCCACCTACTTTTATGCACATTTTGGATGTGCACATAAAAAAACGGTTGATGGAAACACCAAGATGCACATTAATTTTGAAAATGCACATAAACATATGCGCATAACTAAGTAAGTAAGTAAGTAAGATAAACTCTTTATTCGGTAAGAAAAGATGCGCATAAACTACGATGGAAACACTTTTACTGAACAAATTCCAGTATGTGCATTAAAAAAAGGTCATGTCATTTTGTTATGAGATCATGCGATGATAAAAATGTGTGTGAATGGACAAATCAGCAGGCTGAGCACACTGTAAAACATTAACTATTTCAGTATTAGTGTTTTTATAATATTGACCTCCAGAGTGTCTGTGCTTTGCATCTCACGACTTCAAACACCACCACACATTCATTACATGTCAGCATTGTCTTCTGAGGAGCAAGTCATTTATTAAATAAATAAAAGATTTACGCAGCTTCTCCTACCACAGACAATTCAGTTTTTACTGTTGATATTTGGCGCCAGTTAATCAAGAAATTACGATTTTGTTTCCTTTGACTTGTTGGATGGAAACGCTGCTTTATTTGCACGTCTTTTATGTGATATTCCAGTTTTGAGCATAAAGTTAATTCGCATTTTTGGATGAAAACATAGCTATTAATTGTTTTTAAAAAACGTATGAACTATTTATGTATGTATTATATAACCTTATATCAAATTACAAAAAAAAAAACGAATTACCGCGTATGCGAGGTGTTTGAAAGTGTATATGGGGCAGAACAGTAAATTTGACGTTCTCTCCTCTGGCTGCTGCCATCAGTCTCACACAATTTTTTTTCCTTACTCTACAAATCTTGATAACACCTTTGTGGAGTTTTTCTTTTATTATTTCAGCAAATAGGGTTGTAAAAAATACAGTTTTACCAGACACATTAAAGTACATATGAACATACCAAACTGACAACAGCTGACTGATTCAAGAGCGCACATTCTATGTACAGTATAGTAAAATACACTCACAGGCCACTTTATTAGGTACACCTGTCCAACTGCTCGTTAACGCAAATTTCTAATCAGCCAATCACATGGCAACAACTCAATGTATTTAGGCATGTAGACATGGTCAAGGCGGTCTGCTGCAGTTCAAACCGAGCATCAGAATGGGGAAGAAAGGTGATTTAAGTGACTTTGAACGTGGCATGTTGTTGGTGCCAGATGGGCTGGTCTGAGTATTTCCGAAACTACTGATCTACTGAGATTTTCACGCACAATAATCTCTAGGGTTTACAAAGAATGGTCCAAAAAAGAAAAAATATCCAGTCAGCGGCAGTTCTGTGGGTGCAAATGCCTTGTTGATGTCAGAGGATGGAGGAGAATGGCCAGACTAGGCAAGTTTATAGAAAGGCAACAGCAACTCAAATAACCACTCAATACACCCGAGGTCTGCAGAAGAGCATCTCTGAACGCACAACACATCCAACCTTGAGGCGGATGGGCCAACCTGATTACAGGAGGACGTTTTGTCAGTTTAGTGGTTAATTCGTACGAATTTGTATGAGTTGAGTCGTACAAAAATGTACGATTTTAAAAAGGAGGCATGGCACCCAACCCTACCCCTAAACCCAACCGTCATTGGGTGATGAGCAAATCATACTAAAGGGTACGAATTAGATTGTACGAATTCATACGAATTAGCCATTAAATCAAAAAGTTACGAATTGCCGTGAGATTGTGTTGGATTGGCTACAGCAGCAGAAGGCAGAAGCTAAGAACAGGAAACTGAGGCTACAATTCACACAGGCTCACCAACATTGGACAATAGAAGATTGGAAAATTGTTGCCTGGATTGATGAGTCTGCTGCGACATTCGGATGGTAGGGTCAGAATTTGGCATCAACAACATGAAAGCATGGATCCATCCTGCTTTGTATCAACAGTTCAGGCTGGTAGTGGTGGTGTAAAGGTGTGGGGGATATTTTCTTGGCACACTTTGAGCCCATTACTACCAACTGAAGATCGTGTCAATGTCTAGCCTACCTGAGTATTGTTGCTGACCATGTCCATCCCTTTATGACCACAGAGTACCCATCTTCTGATGCTACTTCCAGCAGGAGAACGCACCATCCAATAGAGCACCTTTGGGATGTGGTGGAATGGGAGATTTGCATCATGGATGTGCAGCCGACAAATCTGCAGCCACTGCGTGATGCTATCATGTCAATATGGACCAACATCTCTGAGGAATATTTCCAGTACCTTGTTGAATCTATGCCACAAAGGATTAAGGCAGATCTGAAGGTAAAAGAGGGTCCAACCCGATACTAGTAAGGTGTACCTAATAAAGTGGCCGGTGAATGTATTATGTACTGTCATTGTAACAAAAACAAAAGAAATTAGGGTCACGCTTTATTTTAATGTACAATTCAAAAGATTTTTAGCCCAATAAACTTCTAATTAGCTGCTTATTAATAGTATTTAGATTTGGGTATTGGGGTAGGGTTAGGGATGTAGAATCAGATCATACTTTATCTTAATAATAGGCAGGTGCAATAAACTTACAGTAGTAATAGTGAGAATTGTTACTTAAACTAAAGTGTTACTGAAATTAGTTACTAAAACTATTACATTTATTTCATAGATGCGCTAATAATTTAATAATTTTGTATAATGTAGTCTAACACAAAGGCCATCTGAGTTTGCACCTTATCATAAAGCACTAATGATTTCCAGAAAAGTACATGCGATCCTCACAGGCCTGCCTGGCAACAACAGTTTTTTTTTGTTGTGCGCTTAAAGACAATAAAGAGAAATGCCTGCGGGATTGTCAGAAATAATGTCCAACCATTTCCTCACAACAAACAAGTGTGCATTAGTGAATCAGCACGCCACTGAAACTCAGGGAAGTTATAAAGTGAGTCAGATGTGAAGTGATTCAGGTTTGCCGGTGAATGACAACACCGAGAACAATCCTGCTAAACTGCACCTCATTTATTATAAGCTCTACAGATCTCAACAGCCGTGTGTCATTGGGGGAAGTAAAGTGTCTTATTTTTTATATTTGGTAATTATTATTATATTTCAGTTCAATTTTAGGTGACTGTTCATATAATTTAAAAATTGTAATTTATTGTGAATTAGTATTTTTTATTTCAAGGCAAGGCAAGGCAAGTTTATATATGTGTATATGTATATATGTATATATATATATATATATATATATATATATATATATATATATCACATTTCATAGTAATTCAAAGTTCTTTACATAAACAGGAATAAAGAGACAAGTAGAAGAAAATAATTAAAAGCCAATAATAAAAGTGTATAAAAACAGATTAAATGTGTTAAAAAACGTTATAAAAGAGTAAAAAGGAGGGAAAGACACAATAGTGCGATCTGTCAGACGTAGCACAGTGCTCATTCAGTAAAGGCACAGCTAAACAGATGTGTTTTCAGTCTTGATTTGAATGTGCCTAATGTTGAAGCACATCTGATCATTTCTGGAAGCTGATTCCAGCAGAGAGGGTGCAGTAGCTAAAGGCAGATTCATCCTCCTTTGACTGAACTCTTTTTTTTTTTTTTTTTTAGTTTATATGATCCTAAAGATCTGACTGACCTATTAGGGTTGTATTCAGTCAGCATATCTGTAATTTATTGAGGTTCTAGGCCATTTAATGATTTATAGACAAATAATAATACTTTAAAATCTATTCTGAATGTAACTGGGAGCCAGTGTAAAGACCTGAGGACAGGTGTGATGTGCTCTGATTTCCTGCTTCTGGTTAGAATCCTGGCCGCAGCGTTCTGGATGAGCTGCAACTGTCTGACTGTCTTTTTGGGAAGGCCAGTGAGAAGTCCATTACAGTAATCCACCCTGCTGCTGATAAAAGCATGAACAAGTTTTCACTGGAAACAAAGCATCTAATTCTTGCATTGTTTTTGAGATGATAGTTACCAGTTGACAAAATGTTTTTTAGCTTTTAGTTTTGTTTTTGTTTACTAAAATTACCCTGGAACACTAAAATGATTAATTGAATTTACAAAATTATGTTAAGGTAAGTGGTTGCAAAATATTACTGTTTTCATTCATTCATTTAGTTTTCGGCTTAGTCCCTTTATTAATCAGGGGTCATCACAGCAGAATGAACCGCCAACTTATCCAGCACATGTTTTACGCAGCAGATGCCCTTCCAGCTGCAACCCATGGCTTGAAAACACACACACTCTTGCACACACTCATACACTATGGCCAATTTAGCTTATTCAATAACCCATAGTGCATGTTTTTGGACTGTGGGGGAAACCGGAGCACCTGGAGGAAACCCACGCCAACATGGGGAAACATGCAAACTCCACACACAAACACCAACCGGGGCTTGAACCAGTGACCTTCTTGCTGTGAGAAGACAGTGGTAACCACTGAGTCACCGTGCCACCCTGGTCTAATTTGTTAGCTAAATTTAGCCCATATAAATAGTTTGTAACCACTTACCTTAAAAAATTTGTAAATCTAATGAATCACTTTTTCAGTGTACACTTTTTTCAGTGGTTTGTGTTGGGACAACATGAAGGAATTAAGTTCACTTAATAGTTTTTAGTAGATTAAACATAAAAAAATAAAGTTGTCTCCAAAAAACTCCATAATTAATGTTGTTTCAGCTCATTTGAATTAAGTAGTTTGAACAAAACAGCAAACTTCATTTTTGAGCGCATTATATACGTTTTTTAAAAATGTCAGTAAACACACAACAGAATTGCTAAAACAAATTAAAAGTCTAAAAATAAAATCTAATAATATTCATTAAAAGCCACAGCTGTAATATGAAAGTAAAAGAATGAAAGTTACTATGAATGCAATGTAGTTCTTTGGAAGTTCCAGTGTATTACTGTGGTGTCAAAAAGCATGGCTTCAAATGGCATGTATGTAATTATACTAGATAAGATCCGCATTTTCATAATAGTTCTTCCTGTAACAAGGCTCTTTTCTGATAAGTAGTGGTGTAGTGTTACAAAAGGCTTCAGAGCTGCATTATTCTCACCTTTTATTGAGCCTGTGGTGCAACATCAGAGGCAGTAATGTTAATAAATGATTCGCTGGGCAAAGATTCATTTAATCACAGATTCATCAAGACCAGCTGCTTTTTATAAACATAAGATTTTAAGATTTATGAATTTTTATGTTTATGAAGAAACATAAATCTCAATAAATTTCAATTTATAAATTTAATAAATGTTGTGTTAAAAGAATTACGTAACACTGAAGAAGGGTGTCATTTTTTTAATTATAAATATTTTATTTCAGGTTGTTGCCAAAGTTTAACATTTTTTCATACATTAAATTTAAAATGAATAAAACCTATACAGACATTATAAAAGTTATATTAAAACATTTGTAACAAGTTTGCTTATAGGTCAGACATGAGACAATTTGGCGTCTGCATCAAAGTAGATGTATATATATATATACATACATACATATTATTTCTGGTTAATAAAAAAGTTTGATATTTCTTATATAGCAATTTGGTGTGTTTTTTTCACGTTATAGTAATATTAATATATTAATATTAACTAAAACAACAACATTTTATTACTTAAATGTTACACAAAATGACAAAAATATATAATTATTTGATTATAGGTCAGATGTGAGATAATTTGGCGTCTGCATCAAATTTAGTGTGTTTAAATTATATTTAGTTTTTCAGGTTATAGTAATATTAACTAAATTAACAACATTTTTGTTATTTAAATGTTATACAAAATTTATACAAGTTTTATTACAGGCTGTGATCTAAGTTTCAGATATTTTATATAATAAACGTAAAATGAATAAAAACTATATAGACGTTTAATTATTAAAAAAAACATTTTTAGTTATTAAAAAAACATTTTATGTAACATTAGTTTGCTTATAGGTCAGACATGAGACAATTGTTTTCTTAATTTTAGGTTATAGTAATATTAACTAAAACAACTAAATTTTTGTCCCTTAAATGTTAAACAAAATAACAAAAATTTATAAATATTTTATTTCAGGTTGTTGCCATCATTTAATTTTTTTTTACAAAATAATTTTACAATAAATAAAAACTATACAGACATTATAAACGTAATTTTAAAAAATTGCATATAGGTCTGACATGAGACAGTTTGGCATCTACATTAAATTGCATTTACAAAAGTGAAATTTACAAAAAAGAACATAGAAAGTTTACTAAATGACTATACTCAGTGTCTGTTTTCAGGTTTCAAATATGTTTGTGAAAAATAAACAATCAAAATATGAATATGTGTCTTTTAAATTGCACTTTAAGCTGAATACTAGTATCTTGCAAAATAACTAGCAAAATGTTCTGTACCGTCATCATGGCAAAGACTAAATAAATGAGTTTGTTACAGTTTGTATTAATTAAATAAATAA
>CAIGQZ010032248.1:1622913-1633373 GCA_903798205.1 Danio tinwini | reverse complement strand
TTATCTGTTTGTTTGCTTATTTATTTATTATTTAAAATCTGTTATTTAAACTTTTAGTCTAAAAATGTGTTTAAAAAAATCTCCTTATCTAACAGCACTTGGGAAATATTTGAAAAGAAATGTAAATTTCACATGAGGGCTATATGAGGAAGCAGTGGATATATCATGCATATTGGGTGACACGGTGGCTCATTGGTTAGCACTGTCGCCTCACAGCAAGGTTTCTGGTTCAACTACAGGCTTGGCCAGTTGGCATTTCTGTGTGGAGTTTGCATGTTCTCGCCGTGTTGTCGTGGGTTTCCTCCGGGTGCTCCGGTTTCTCCCACAGTCCAAAGACATGCGCTTTAGGCGAATTAAATAAACTAAATTGTCCGTAGTGTATGTTTGAATGAGTTTGGATGGGTGTTCCCCAGTACTGGGTTGCAGCTGTAAGGGCATCCGCTGTGGCAACATCTGCTGAATAAAGGGACTAAGCCAATTGAAAATGAATAAGTGAATCATGCATATTTGATTGTTTTGTTCCTCATTCCTTTTTTTCATTGACTCATGTTTATTATTTTATAATCCAAAAAAAGTCCCGTGAAACTTTCGTCAGAGGCTTTTCAAATGTCATTGAATGCAATGGCATTTAGACTTTTTTTTTACGTACGGCTCACTTTCCAAGAGACGTCTGAGCCGCATGTGAAGTGATTTTAAAAGTGGATGATAGACTATGCTATCTTCAAAGAGTTGTGTGTCTCTTTCAGGACTTCGCCTGTATTTTTGTTGTTGTTTGTTCAGCTGATAATGTGGGTTATTTCTGTGGTGTGTGTGAAGGTTATCAGAGAGATAAAGCGCTCACAGTCAACAGTTGTGGACGCCGCGCTTCACTGACGCTCTTCTTCTGTGACCTTTTCTCAGTTGCTCGCATGAAGGACCTTTGAATCTTCTTTTATTGTGGATCACTTGAGTAATGAATGCTTATTCTCTGAAACAAAGGTCTTGTGGGGTGAAAACGGCCTGCTTTGGTGGTTATAGTCCACATGATCGGCTTACTTAAACATGGGTTAAAGAGACAGTTCACCCAAACATAAAAATCCACTTCTTGTGCAGACAATAATCTCACTGTATCATTACAATTATTTTTCAACACATTTCTAAACATAATAATATTAATAACTCATTTCTAATAACTGATTTCTTTTTTCTTTGCCATGATGACAGGACATAATATTTGACTAGATATTTTTCAAGATACTAGTATTCAGCTTAAAGTGACATTTAAAGGGCAGGATAAGACAAGATGTAAGATAAGACTTTGGTGTCTCGAGAATGTGTTTGAAAAGTTTCAGCTCAAAACACCCATCAGATAATTTATTATAGCCTCTCGGAATCTGCCTATTTTGGTGTCTGAGTACATTAGTAAATGAGTAAATGAGCTGCTTTTCCCTGCCCACTGCTCCCACGTGTGTGTCTGCTTCTCCTGTGTTGCGTCAGATAAACAGCAGTCAGTGATAGAGACAGACTCGGATGAAGCTGAAATACAGCTCATTAGTCAAAAATACTAAGTAAGTTTATTTTATGTATTTGTGCTGGAGATTATTCAAGCCTTTCTGAAATGATGAGTCCCACACAAATGCCATTTGCAGCACACACATACTAGCTGTGGTGATTATAGCGGTTAAGGATTAGATAGCAGTTTTACTGTCTTTATTACAAGCATGCTCTGTTTTAAAAACATTTTAAACTTAGATAAATCACAGGGAGTTGTAACAAATATTTTAATCCCACTTTATTTGCAAAAAAATGTTCTGTGGACATGTGTGCATGTTATTATACAAACATCAGAAACCGCATTCCTACGTCACTTTGCGGTGGGCAGGGCTTAATTTGTGCCGGAACACCCCAGATCCAGCACCTCTGAAATCTGATCCGGCATCCCCTCCCTCCTTCCCCGTCCGCTGTTTACTTTCACTTTATTCCGCGACTCCCGAACCCTCTTCACTTTCGTCCGCGACACCCCCGCCCCGCTCTTTTTTTGTCCGCGACACGCAATTTTAAGTAATTGCGTGTGGGTCACAGGTGGATGACTTTAATTATTTATCATTTTTGCTTTGTATTTTTTAAACACATTTGTTAAAGCAGACAAAAAAAAAGTGCCGTGTGGAAACGTTTTAGCAAAGGTTAATGAGGTTGAATCAAGTGCTGGGTATGTAATAGGCTATGCAGCAGCTGTAATGCGCTTTATATGAAAGACACAAGACCAGTACCTCAAATATGAAACATCATATGTGTGCTAAATTGAAAGGCCGGTCAAGTCAAAGTCAGGCGAGCACTTTGAGTTCTTACGTTCGTCAGGAGAGCAAAATATACCACTGGAAGTTACATGGATGCATGTGTGGCCCTGTGCTGCCTTGATATACAGTATGCCCGTTCCATTTTGTCTCTGGCATAGGATGGGCAGATTAGCTCACTAAATCTGCTGTTAATAGCGAACGATCCACCCTGATCATCAGGCTTAAAACAAAGAATTAGAATTATCAAAGTGACGATCGGGTACGGATATATATATATATATATATATATATATATATATATATATATCAGATAAAGTTATATATTCGAGTGCCAGCTGTGCCATTTGGTGTTTCTGTGTGGAGTTTGCATGTTCTCCCCGTGTTGGCGTGGGATTCCTCCAGGTGCTCCGGTTTACCTCTCAAATCCAAAGACATGCACTATAGGGGGGATTGGGTAAACAAAATTGGCCGTAGTGTATGTGTGTGAATTTGAGAGTGTATGGGTGTTTCCCAGTACTGGGTTGCAGCTGGAAGGGCATCTGCTGTGTAAAACATATGCTGCATAAGTTGGCGGTTCATTCTGCTGTGGCAACCCCTGATAAATAAGGGACTAAGCCGAAGGAGAATGAATGCAATAATGCATTAGACTTTTAAAAGCGTTAAGACCACTTACTAACTTCAAACATTAGTGTACATGTAAATAAACTTGAACTTAAAACAGACCTGCATTACATGTTGATGGTCGTGTTGAAACACACTCTCACTGAGGGCTGTTCACTGCCTGATAACATCACAGCTTCACTGCTGAGATTCAACATCAGAATGACAGGAGTAATCACCCATGATACCTTTCATGACAGATTACATCACATTCTGCAGAACACAAAGAATACCTGCAGACTCAGTGTCAATGTGTTAGAAGCAATAATATTTATCGTTTTTTTCAGATACCTCTATATATTTTATTGGATGTTTTTAGAGTGCAAAAACAGATCAGAAATTTACATTGAGTAATAAGACATCCATCATTCATATCATTTAAATCCTGAACACAAGCAATAATATTTTTAAATTCATGTTATTTATTTATTTAGTTTTTATGTTACTGTCCATCTAATTAGAATGATAACTATGATCGTGGGCAGCACGTTGGCACAATCGCCTCACAGCAAAAAGTTCACTGGTTCGAGCCCCGGCTGAGTCAGTTGGCATTTCTGTGTGGATTTTGCATGTTCTCGCTGTGTTGGCATGGGTTTCCTCCGGGTTTTCCCCACAAGTCCAAAAACATGCACTATAGGTGAGTTGGGTAGGCTAAATTGTCCGTAGTGTATGTGTGTGAATGGGTGTGTGTGGATGTTTCCCAGTGATGGGTTGGAAGAACATCGACTGCGTAAAACATGTGCTGGATAAGTTAGCGGTTCATTCCACTGTAGAATCCAGATTAATAAAGGAACTAAGCCGGAAAGAAAATTAAACTGATCGTAAATTGCTATTGTTATGTGGTTGCTAAGGTGTTCTGCGTGGCTGCTAAGGAACTACTAAGGTGTTTTGTGTGATAATGAAGTTGCTAAGGTGGTCTATGCTATGTTGCATTAAAGTTGTTTTGCTACAGTGCATCCGGAAAGTATTCACAGCACTTCACTTTTTCCACATTTGTTTATGTTCCAGGCTTATTCCAAAATGGATTAAATGCATTGATTTCCTCAACATTCTACACACAATACCCCATAATGACAATGTGAAAAAAAGAGTTTTTGAATTTGTTGCAAATTTTTTCAAAACAAAAACCTGAAAAATTACATGTACATAAGTATTCACAGCCTTTGCTCAATACTTTGTTAATGCACCTTTAGCAGCAATTACAGCCTCAAATCTTTTTGAATATGATGCCATAAGCTTGGCACACTTGTCTTTGGGAATTTTTGCCCATTCCTCTTTACAGTACCTCTTAAGCTCTATCCGGTTGGATGTGAAGCGATGGTGTACAGCCATTTTCAGATCTCTCCAGAGATGTTCAATAGGATTTAGGTCTGGGCTCTTTTTGGGCCACTCAAGGACATTCACCAAGTTGTTGTGAAGCCACTCCATAGATTTTTTGGCGGTGTGCTTTGGGTCATTGTTCTGCTGGAAAATGAACCGTCATCCCAGTCTGAGGTCAAGAGCACTGTGAAGCAGGTTTTCCTTCAGGATGTCTCTGTACATTGCTGCATTCATCTTTCCCTCTATCCTGACTAGTCTTCCAGTTCCTGCTGCTGAAAAACATCCCCATAGCATGATGCTGCCACGACCATGCTTCACTGTAGAGATGGTATTAGCCTGGTGATGAGCGGTGCCTGGTTTTCTCCAAACGTAACGCCTGGCATTTACTCCAAAGAGTTCAATTTTAGTCTCATCAGACCAGAGAATTTAGTTTCTTATGGTCTGAGAGGTCTTCAGATGCCTTGTGGCAAATTCCAGGCAGGGAGAGGCTTCCGTCTGGCCACTCTACCATACAGGCCTGATTGGTGGATTGATGCACAGATGGTTGTCCTTCTGTAAGGTTCTCCTCTCTCCATGGAAGAATGCTGGAGCTCAGACAGAGTGACCATTGGGTTATTGCTCACCTCCCTGACTAAGGCCCTTCTCCCCTGATCACTCAGCTTAGATGGCCGGCCAGCTGTAGAAGGAGAACAGGTATTTCCAAACATCTTCCACTTACGGATGATGGAGGCCACTGTGCTCATTGAAACTTTCAGAGCAGCAGATTTTTTTCTGTAACCTTCCCCAGCCTTGTGCCTCGAGACAATCCTGTCTCAGAGGTCTACAGACAATTTCTTTGTCCTCATGCTTGGTTTGTGCTTTGACACGCACTGTCAACCCTAGGACCTTAATTAGACAGGTGTATGCCTTTTCAAATCATGTTCAATCAACTGAATTTACCACAGGTGAACTCCAGTTAAGCTGCTGAAACATCTCAAGAATGATCAGTGGAAACAGAATGTACCTGAGCTCAATTTAGAGCTTCAAGGCAAAGGCTGTGAATACTTCTGTACATGTGATTATTATAATTTTTTTTTATAAATTTGCAGCAATTTCAAAAAAGTTTTTCACATTGTCATTATGGGGTATTGTGTGTAGAATGTTAAGGAAATAAATTAATTTAATCCATTTTGGAATAAGGCTGTAACATAAAAAAATGAAAAAAAATGTGAAGCGCTATGAATACTTTCCGGATGCACTGTATATGATTGCTATGGTGTTCTTGGTGGTTGCTAAGATATTCGTGTGTGGCTGATACATGGTTGCTAAGGTGTTCTGGGTTGTTGCTACGGAATTACTAAGGTGTTTTGTGTGATAATGCATTTGCAAAGGTGTTCTACGGTATGTTGCATTAAAGGTGTTGTTACATGGTTGCTATGGTGTTCTTGACACTGTTTCAATTCACTATAATCTTGAATGTGAAGCTGCTTTGACACAATCTACATTGTATAAGCGCTATACAAGTAAAGATAAATTGAATTGTTCTTTGTGGTTGCTAAGATATGCTTGTCTGGCTCAATAAATTTTCTGTGTAATTGTTAAGGTGTTACTAAGATGTTCAGGGTTGTTGCTAAAAAAAAATTCTGGTTAGAAAGGTGTTCCAGGTGGTTGCTAAGGCGTTTTGCATAGTAGCTTAATTTTTACAAGATGGTTGCTATTCACTAAGCATTAATATGTTGTTGCTACGTTGCTATATGTGACAGCTAAGGCATTATTAGATGGTTGCTAAGGTGTTCTTTTGTAAGATGTTGTTACATGATTGTGAAGGTGTTTGTGGTGGTTGCTAATACATCATTATGTGGCTGCTACATGTTCTGGGTGGTTGTTAAGGTGTTACTAAGGTGTTCAGGTTTGTTGGTAAGAAATTATGTATTTGCTAAGGTGTTCTTTGTGGTTGCTAAGGCGTCACTATGATGTTGCTAAGGTTTTTTGGACTTTTATTGGATGTTGCTTTGGATTTGGAACATTGCTAAGTGGTTGCTAGGGTGTTGTTTTGTAAGGTGTTTTAAGATGTTGATACATGGTTGCTAAGGTGGTCTTGGTGGATGCTAAGGCATCACAATGTGACTTAAAAATCTGGTGGTAGTTAATTTTTGCTAAGGTGTTGTGAATGGTTGCTAGGGTAAGAAAAGACTCTAACCCTCAGTTTGAGCAGTATTAGTGATGGAGTGAGGATTAAATGTTTAGTTCACAGCAGACCTCTGTGGAGTGTAATGAAGACTCTCTGGAGATGGATCAGTTTTCCTGTTGACACAGTTGGAGCTTTTATCATGTGAAATGGGCATGAGTTTCTGGACAAACCGGCTTTGTTGGTTCTTAACAGATGATTTGTTATTACTGCTCATATTATCATATAATACATCCATATCTTGTGTATGATGAAGTGATAAGAGCGCAGTTGTTATATTTGGTTTATCTGGGTTTACAGCAATAAATAAATTGAAATGGATTAGCACTGTCAAGTTCAGTATGGTCAGGCCAGTAAATAAGATTCTTGTATAACCAGTGTGATTTGCTGTCATATGCTGGTATGCTGTTGACTTCTGAGGAACATACTTGATTGACATGATGTTTTTTCCAGATAAGTTCTACAGTAAAAACCAACATGCTTCCTCATCGACCCGCAGGCAAATCAAGAGGATATTATTAAAACTACAATCAGTGGAAATAATCTGTTCACATGTATGCAAATATCATCCTTTTTTGGATTACTGTATTTAAATGGAGTCCAATGGACAGTTTTGAATTTAGAAAGAAATATGAAAGAGATGTTATGTTTTAAAAAAAATTCAATGAAACAAATAATTATTCTGTAACATTTTAGTTTAAGTGCCAATTCTGACTATTCATTTTTACAATAACTTGTAAAATTTACAATTTACTGTAAAATTGACCAACACAGGCTCATTCTGAAAACGTAGCCCTATACATTTCTAGAGATCATGAATTATGCAGCCAGAAGTTTGTATGGCTGCATTTCGTCTTTAAAACGAACGCTATGGGGCGGTATGATGCCGTTCCTTTTTGCTCTTACCAGCTAACTGTTTACCTCCGCATGGACGGCTTTCCCGCTGTTACCAGTTTGTCCAACTGTGGCTCGTACATTGGCAGACTTGAGATGCAGAGAGGAGTTGACCACGACGACAGGGTTCGAGTCTGGTGAAGAACGACTCCAGAAAGTAAGACAAAAACAAAAGCCAATAAATAAAATAAATAAGTAAATAACAGTGAGAACGTGGTAAGATCTGAAAACGTGGTAAATATCAGGGGAGGGCTTTTCTTTTTCTGGATTGCTTTTGAAAACTGTTGATTGGGTTTAGGGAAGTGGGTGATTGGGTCGATCTGTGCTTTTGAAAACACTATTGGTTGGGTTTAGGCATGGAGGAGGGTTGGTCAGTCGATCAGTCAGGCAGTCAACAGCAGCCTGTGGTGGATTTACGTGAGAACAGCAGGCGTGAATGGCACTTGCAAGAGAAATCTGAGATCTGAAAGAATGTACACATCGGCCTCTGGTGGATTCGCGAAAATAAAAACTGCAACAAAAAAAACGTAGCTCCTGGGACGTATTTGGCGATATCCAGAAATGTATATAAGGGTATGTTTTCAGAATGAGCCTGGGTTGAATTTGACAGTACCTCACTGGTAATTTCGGTTGCTAGTAAGAGTAAATTTACAAGCACATCGTGAATAAATAATTACATTTGTGCTGTATTTTTTACATTACATTACTGGCAACCAAAATTACTATTAAGCTACTGTCAATTTTAAAGTAAATAGTATTATTAATTTACAGTGTTCTTGTAAATTTACAGTCTTTTGGGCAACCAAAATTGCCAGTACACTTTCAGAAATAAAGGTACGAGAGCTGTCACTGGGGTGGTACCTTTTCAAAAGGTACAAATTTGTACCCAAAAGGTCCATAATAATACCTAAAGGGTCCATATTGGTACCTTAAAAGTATATATTAGTACATACAAATTTTAAGAGGAACACTTTTGTACTTTTTAGGTACCAATATGTACCCTTGAGGTATTAATATGGACCTTTTTAGATACACATTTTTACCTTTTGAAAAGGTACCACCCCAGTAACAACTTGCATACCTTTATTTCTGAGAGTGTACATTACTGTAAATTTTACAGTATTTTTTACAGTGTGCCTACAATATAGGCTGTGTATTAGTACTTATAAAATACATATTCTGCATGATTTTACTCTAAATCCCAAATTCCAATCTCTAAACCCAACAACTATCTTAATAACTATTAATTATGCTACAAATTAGGTGTTTATTGTGGCAAACATCATAGTTTATTAGTCTTTTAAGTCTCTTTTAGTTAACAATGCTCCATTTCTTACCATGTAAAATACAGTGAAAATGTATCTGTGTAATGTAATTGTGGTTGAAAACATAATTGAAGGGCGTCACGGTAGCACAGTGGGTAGCACGATCGGCATACAGAAAGAAGGTCGTTGGTTTGAGCCTCGGGTTTTGCATATTCTCCCTGTGTTGACGTGGGTTTCCTCCGGGTACTCCGGTTCATGTGTTACAGGTGTACAGGTGTCATAAGCTAAATTGTCCATAGTGTATGTGTGTGAATGAGTGTGTATGGATGTTTCCCAGTGATGGGTTGCAGCTGGAAGGGCATCCGCATGCCCTAAAACATATGCTGGATAAGTTGGCGGTTCATTCCACTGTGGCGACCCCGGATTAATAATAATAGGGACTAAGGCGAAAAGAAAATGAACAAATTAATGAATGAATGAAAACATAATTGGAAAAGAAACATTTTGTATTAAATTAAATCTAAACTATAGTTATCTTAAGTTTTTTAAAGTGTACGTCTTTGTGTTACCCTCACAAACAGACCTGAACACTGGTGTTTTATTCATGAACAAAAATTGCAGTTTTACTCTTCGTCATCGACAGACAGACAGACAGACAGTCCAGTGTTATGTCACACATACAGTGAAGTCATTATTCAGAGATGGTGTGACTACTGACAACAGTAAGATTGTGCCATGCTGTGTCCACAATGAGCTGAATTAAAAATCTGCAGTCAGATATGAGTTATTCATACTGCAAAAAAGGACAGGAGATATTTTATGTGCCACTTCATCAATGATCTAAGGTAGATTTGTACACTGTAAAAAGAGATAAGGTTTTTACTTTAAAATGTGACTAAACCCATTGTAACTTGGAACTGCTAAATAGACTTAACTAGATTTTTATAATCTTGTACACACTTCATGAATGTAATTATTTAAAGGCAACTCACTTTTTAGGTTAAGTCAGCTATTTGTTTCAAAAGCAACAGATTTACGTATTTTCAAAGTAGAGTCAGCTAATTTTACAGTGTATAGCAGTAACTAACAAAAAACACCAAAAATACGTCCTTAAACATTTTGCCATTGTTCCTGTTCTGTTATAAACATGTATTTGAGTGTTCGCATTTTTTTTATGTTAAGGAAACACTTCATTTTTACACTTTGCAGACTTTAAACTATATGTGCAAAACAATATATATAATACAAAATATAATACACATACAAATATGTAAGCTGTGTTTCTTGAGAACAAAATTAAACAGCAACACTGTTAACATTACTGAAAAAAAAAACATAACTATAAGAGATCCTTGACAGAAAGTTCAAATAATGTTTCCTTTGATCTACTTCTGCAAATAATAATGCATCAAAAACTTTTCCTTACATAAAATTTATTTTGTTAAAAAATATATATATATGGGAACACTTTAAATAAGTTTGCATTTAAAGTCTAAGTCTTATTTTAAGTCTACTTATTTAAAATGAGCTAAAACAACACAATTCTTGAGATTAAGCAAAAAAAGATATTAAAATAATATTATAAAGTGAATGTTATTTTTGAACATACTGAAACATGAAGCATCATGAAGAAAAAAACAACACCTAAAATGTCAGAAAAAATGTATAAATGCTAACATTTTGATGATAATAATAATAGTAATCTGATGAAGAGCCGGTGTGCTCGAAACGTTACACGATTTGTGTTAGCCTTTTTAAATTAATAAATTGGTATTTTTTGGAGCTTTGGTCTTGCCGCCAATTTGAATATATTTTTGCACTTTGTGCTATTTGGCTGAGCACCATTAATTGTATTTATAGGCACCTTTCGAAACACCT
>CAIGQZ010032248.1:1592093-1617913 GCA_903798205.1 Danio tinwini | reverse complement strand
TATATATATATATATATATTTTTTTTTTATTTGTTTATTTGCGGTTGTGAATTGCATTATGTGATGTTGATCTCTGCTCTGTCGACTATTGATGTTGAAAATTCCCCTCTACAGTTTATCAAAGTGACTTTTAGTGACATTTTAGTATTGTACAATAATATAATATACATATAATATACAGAGAAATAAGAGAAAATGTACTGGCAGTTTATTACAGTGTTTTTGTATATAATATACAACACCAGTCCAGATAATATATCACTTTAAACTATTACAAATATTAATAAAAGTCACTTTATTTAACTTTTCAAGGATGAAATTTATTGGAGGAAAGATCAAGCTCCAGTAATGCAATTCAAAAGCATAAATAGACGTGAAAAATAAAAACATGAATCATAAAATATGCTAAACTGCTAATTTACAGATATATTTTACAGTTAAACAGCATATTAAACCAGCAGATATTCTGAGGTAGATTTCTACACTTTAAAAAGAGGTTAGATTTTTTTTCCCTGTACACAGCAGATCTCACAACTTGACCTGCAATTACAGGGATACAAAGTTAGCACTAGGTCTACTATAAAAAAATCTGGGTGTTATATTAAACAGCAATTTAACTTTTGAAAATCATATATACCATGTCACAAAAACTGATCATTAAAAGCTTTTCGTTGTTATTTAAAATTGGAAATTGTGCTAAGAAATAGGACTAAGAAATAAAATAATATTGAAGTTAACATTTGATTAATACAATAATGTTAATCAAGATTAATGTTTGAACTTCGTACTATACATTTCTTTATGCGAATGCTTTCTGTTTCTTTAAGATCATCGGCTTTAGTCTAAAAATATCTATTCAGTATATTCTGAACAAAGAAATCTGCAGTTCAGTAGCAAGCTTGTGTCTGTTTCCTCTTGACATTTGCATATTATCATGGAAAAGCTATGATTCACGCAGCGGCCGAGCCTCAGGGCGGCTGCTGTACCTTACAGAGACAGGAAAACCCAAAAATATCTCACGACTGGACAATGGAGACATAAAACAACAACCGGTGTCATTATGAAAAAAACAGAGGAGAATAATACAGCATGGGTTTGCTGTGAAAATAGCCACACGTTTGCTTAAGACAGCTAGTTATGAGACCTGAACTTCAAGTATGACTGCTTTGTGTGTGTGTGTGTCATCTCCATACACACATCACTCATGTAAATGAATCGCATAAGTGACACGCACCATATTTACCATTCAAATGAGGCAGACATGCTCACAAAAGCAGAACCACCGTATCAGATCACGAGGCTTTTTTGTTGTACTTATGTCCCAAATAAAACCGGTCACTTATTAGGAAGTGCAGAGTATTACACCTATTCGTAGATTAAACTTTTTCCATATTTTGTGATTCATGTTAGTTTTATTATGCTTTTGAATTGCATTATGGGACTTTGATCTTTCCTCCAACGACTTTTAATGTTGAAAAGTTTGAAAAAAGTGACTCTTATTGTCATTTTTAATACAGCTTTGGCTTTAAAAATCCCCAAATATTCTAGTAAATGAGGCAAAATATAAAAAAACACTGACAAAAATCCATAAATTAGCAGTTTTTCATATTTTGTGATTCTCTTTTTTCCCTTTTATTCATGCATTTGAATTGATTACGGGACATCTTTTGATGTTGAAAGGTTTTTTTAAAAGTGACTTTTATTGTCATTTTACTAGTTTGATATACAGCTTTTGTTTTAAAATGTAAAAATTCTGAGACATTAGGCAAAAAATAAAACATATACTGTAAAAAGTGATTAGTAACTTCACTTTTAAAAGTGAGTAGCCAAAATCCTTTGTAACTTGGAACTGTTAAGTTGACTTAATTTTTATATTTATGCACATAATTCATTTACCTAATCATTTGAAAGCAATGGGTTTTCTCACTTTTTTCAGAAAAGTCAACTGTTCACTTTAAAAGCTACAGCTTTACTCAGTTTTTTTAAAGTACATTTAATTAATGGCTTATTATGGTGTGTAGACTTAAATAACGATACCAGATATCAGCCCAAATTAGTTGAAATATATTGGATATCGGCAAAAATTCAATATCTAATTTTGATGATTCCTAATGTGAAGTGATATATTTTCTAGATTGGTGTTGTAAATTACAGTACAAAATAAATATCGGTGTCAGATATCGGCCCAAATTAGCTGAAATATATCGGATATCAGCAAAAATCAATATCGATGATCCCTAGTAAAATTATATATTTTCTAGATTGGTGTTGTAAATTACAGTACAAAACAAATAACGGTATCAGATATCGGCCCAAAATAGTTAAAATATATTGAATATCAGCAAAAATCCAATATCCAATATCGATGATCCCTAGTGTGAAGTGATATATATTCTAGATGGGTGTTTTGTAAATTACAGTACAAAAACCTGGTAATAAACTGTACTTTTTTTGTTATTTTACAGACTTAATTCTGTATATATTCATTCTATTATAATATATTAATTAAAGCTACTTAAATGTCAATAAAAGTCACTTTGGTAAACTGTACAGTTGACTTTTCAACATCATTATTTGACAAAGCAGAAATCGACATCCCCATACAATTCACAACCATAAATAAACAGAAAACCTCCATGAATCATGTAAATTGGTAATAAACTGGTAATAAACAGATTTTTTTTGTACAGTGTAGGCTACTGTATATTAAAATATTATAAAATCTTATCTAAATGTGCTGGACTTAAATCTTTTTTTTTTTTTTGGTAAAGGTTGTGTGGCTACTGAAGCAGGTGGTGTTTGTCACTATTTTGTGTAGAAGAAAAATTCAATCTAAATGATTTTGTCCGACTTTGTTTTGCAAAGGTAACTAGTTTTATTCTCTTTAGTTATAAGCTATGTTCAGTCCAACTAAACAACCATTCTACAGTACAGTGTGTGGGTATGAACTATTTACACTCATTTAATCTTTATTCATCCCACAGTGTAATGGACGCCAAGTTGAGTACACTAGTTTATCTGTTGGCACAATTGTTTGACTCTGCTTGTCGTCTCGTCTTGTGGCAAGCCATTTTAACAGTAATTCTTCACAAACAATAATAGTACTTGTTTTACCTAGTGTAAGTCTGTCAACATGTTTTATTTTTATTCAACATTTATTATATATTGTTAGTTTTAGAGTTTTAATTTCATTTTATTATTTGTGTGTATAAAAGTGCCAACCAGTCAAAGTGCAGTAATCATACATACTGTACATTCTTACAATTTTAAAAAGTACTAATTTGTATATATTAGGTTTAATCGTAAGATGATATATATTTGTGAATATAACTTACTTACATTTTTTTTAAATATCTGTGACAGTTATTTATTTTGAGTCATTTTTATTTTATTTACATTTTTTTGTAGTTCTGCATAATGATAATACATATTCAAGTCAAGTCATGCTTTATTTATAGAGCACTTTAAAAACACAGAAGAGAGCCAAAGTGCTGTACAGAAAATATACAACAAAATATGCATATTAGTCTATAAAATACATGATAAAATAAAGCTAATCTACCTAAAAAGGCACATGAATTAAAATAACCAAGTTTTAAGGTCAGGTGTCAAATGGCAACAAAAACTAGTTTTATGAGCGGACTTAAATGAGAACACGGAAGAGAATATTAAAATACTTATTTCAGCCTAGTCCTGTTATTACTATATATTTCAGTTTTTCATTTTTTATAATGTGTTTTAAAATGTTATAGCTATTTTTTAAATAACGTAATAAATATTAATATTTTATTTGTTTCAATTCTTTTGTGCTGTTTTTTTTATATATTTTATTTTTCTATTTAAACAAATCTGGATAATTACTATTTTTGTCAATGATATTAATAAAAGCTATGTTTGGTAATACACTTAATAAATAAACATTAATAATAATAATACTTTTAATATTTATTCTTCATTTCTTATTTAGATTTTAGTCAATGTCATGTCATTTATTTGCTAATTAAACAACACTATTTGTATAATTTTGTTTATTCATTTATTCATTCGTTCATTCATTTTCTTTTCGGTTTAGTGCCTTTATTAATCTGGGGTCGCCACAGCGTAATGAACCGCCAACTTATCTAGCATATGTTTTACGCAGCGGATGTCCTTCCAGCTGCAACCTATTACAGGGGAACATACACACTAATTCACACTAGGCATGGGACGATAACCATTTTCAAGGTATACCGCGGTTTGGAAAAATCAAGGTTTTAAAACAGTCAAAATTTTCTGCAATACCGTTCCTTAGGTATGTGTACGAATTATTATTTTTTTTTTACTTTTTTTTAGGACAACAGTATCTCCAGCAGAAGGGATATCCAAAGATGCTGTTGTAAATTGTAAAAAAAATCTGTTTTTGAAATAAATGAAGACAACAGAAGTGATTTATTTGAATGATTTAGCTTGACATGTTTACTGTTCCAAAATATTATGTTTCCCAAAATAAAATATATTGTGTTTAAAAGGTAAAAAAATAGTGTTTGTTTTTTACTAAGACATTTAAAAAGAATATATTTTAAAGCAGTGAGCACAATACCGTGAAACCGTGATATTTTTATCCAAGGTTATCTTACCCTCAGAATCTTATTCTCCCATGCCTAATTCACACACTCACATACACTATGGACAATTTAGCTTACCCAACTCACCTGTAGCACATGCCTTTGGACTGTGGGGGAAACCGGAGCACCCAGAGGAAACCCACGTGTGCACTTACAAAGAGAAAAATAAGGAGATAAATGGTACAGGTAAATTACAGTAATATAGATGTGTATACAAATTAATTGATTCATTCATTAAGAGCATTACAGGAAAGGTATCTAAGCCTAGAGTCAGTAGATGTAAGTTATAATACCACATATCTGTCTTTTGTTATTAGACAAATGGAAAGATTTAAGCAGTGAGTCAACCTAAATCATAAAATGTGTAGGGACTGAACCCATGTTTATAACTGCAAAAATAAATTAATTCAAAAGTTTAAAATATATTCATTAGATATGTTCGCAAAAATCTGAGTTATAACAAGTGATGCTAGCACAAGTTGATGTTTTGTGTATTACCTGTTGCTTGTGTTAATAAAAAAAAAAAAAAGTGATGCTAAAAATGGCCTGCCATATTTCCTTTCCCCGTGACATCACCCGCAGAGGGCGGAGTCTCCGGCTGACCAGGGCAGGTGAGCGTGCAGGTGGAGCTCAGCCTCGAGTTTCCCAGCGCACAATACTCGGAGCAGAGCAGAGGCCTCTGGGGAACCCACACTCGCACTACCATGACACAAAACAAGGTCAGCTTCGAAAAACGCCAGCTTTAACACCCCGAATGATTGCTTGAAGTTGTTGTGAAAAGAAAACCCAGACTACCCGGAGAAATGATCAGCTCGGAGGCTTTGCGCCCGACGCCGAACCCAGCTCGTAAAGCCCTCGGGAAGCTGGCGAACCGGCTGGAGGAGGTGAAGAACCCGTGGAGGCAGGGATCCGCGCTGGAGCTCAGCCACAACGAGACCGCCAGACTCGCCACCGACGCGCTGCTGGAGCACGGAGAGAAGGAGTACAAGAAAGTCCTGCACAAAGAAAAAGAGCTCAACTTTCTGTCCGCGCTGGAGATACGCTACATCACCGAGAATGTGGCCAAAGTCGACGACGCGGACAGTGGGAGCCTGGACCTGGAGGAAGGCGACACTGTGTCCGAGCTGACTTCGGGGACTTACTTCCCCATGATGTCTGACGAGGAGCCGCCGATGCTGGAGCTGGGCTGGCCGGAGCTCTCCGCCAGGACGGGCCCCACTGAGGCCAACATATACTTCCAGAGGGACAAGACGCAAAATGTCAAAGATCTCATTCGGTCGCTTATTAGCAAAGCCAAGAAGGTGAGACGAACAACAACTCAATTGTACCACCTAAAATGTTCTGGTTTTTGAGTAATACTTCGTTTCTATGAGGTTTACCTGTCATATTGCGTTGCTGTGGCTGCTTTGTGTAGTGTAGTGTGTCGTAAACAAGATACTAGTAGCACTTTAGATTAGACTAAGTAACAATTCACATTATTAACTACTTATCACTTGCCTTTTATTAAGATATTAACACAATAGCAACGTAAACCAAACTACTACCCCTTAAGGTAAAGTTGGTTTTATAGTCGTGCATTAGTTCAGTGACAACTTGTGACATGCCTCCCTGTATTGTTTACCATAGTACTTGAATATTCGGTCTGAAATCACATGTAAGTATAAGTTCAAAACAACATTAGCACTGTGTAGTTGTCTGTGAACAATGTCATTGGCTGCTAATATAATTTTACTATTTAAAATTTTCAAAGATTATTTATTATTAATTATATTAAAGAGGAAGTCCAAATGTCTGAATATATAACTACTACTACTAACTATTAAAGGGTTGGTTTACCCAAAAATAAACATTTACTTACTATCTACACTTTCTCAACTGGTTCCAAACCTTTATAAGTATCTGTTGAACAGAAAAGAAGATATTTTGAAGAAAGGAGAAATTCTGTAACCATTGACTTCCATAGTAGGAAAAACAAATACTATGGAAGTCTATGGGTTTCCAACATTCTTCAGAATATCTTTTTTTGTGTTCAACAGAAGAAAGAAACTCAAACAGGTTTGGATCAAGTGAAGGGTGAGTAAATTATGGAAGAAGTTAAAATTTTCGTGGAAACAACCTCTTTATTAAACAGCCAATTAAAAGTTTGAGCTAAAAGTCTTAGTTAATGACTTGATAATGTCGTGAATCGTAGCTTAAAATAAAGTGTGACGAAGATACATTTCAGCACCTTCCAGACAGCTAAATAAACTCAATTTTTACAGTGCATGTGGTAACTTGTATGCACCACAGAAATAAAAATGAATAATTAGCCTAGACTGCATATACTTAGATAAGACTGTGACTTCACACACAAACATTTATGAGGGCTGTTGGTTTACATATAAAAATGCTAGGCAAATATCAGCACGAATACAATATTTTACGACCGACCTGTTCAAATGATTTTTATAAATCCACTAAAATCATCTTAACAGCAATTAATAAATAGAAATGGCAAATAAATCCTTGTTAAAGCAGTTTAATGTACAAAAAGTCTTTTTTTAAATGTAATTTTTATACTGCTTTAACAATTAGCCTGCACTCCAACAAAAATGATTCTGCTTTAAACTACTTATTCAAAATGAGCTGAAACAACACAATTCTTGAGATTTCTTGAAGACAACTTAATTGTTTAATGTTCCATCCACTTCAAGTTGTTCAATTTAATTTAATTGCTTTGTGTTGGGACAACTTGAATTAATTGTGTATTTTTTTTACAGTGCTTAAACGTTCAAATGTTTTGAAAGCAGGATTTAAGGCAGATTAAGAAGGACGAAGCATAATGTAATTTTATAAATATTGTTACAATAAACATTGTTTACAGACAATTGCTTAATCATTATAATGGAAACTTTATTTTGCTTTAGAATGATTACTATTGTGAAAAGCGTTGTACAAATAACCTTGAATTGAATTAAAAACTGGAATTTTAACTATGAAAGCTTCTGTTTTGGAAATAAAAGTGATGGAAAAGGGTTATTAAAACTATATCCTGCATATCAGATTTTTTTTTCCACAAAAGTCATATTACAATATGTTATATTACAAAGTTTTCTGACCCCCTTAAATTCACTCTTTGTTGATTTTAGCAAATGGCTGCAATACATTTAAATACTTTTATTTCCTTATTTAATGTACACACAGCAGCCCATATTGACAGAAAAACACAGAATTGTTGACATTTTTGCTCATTTATTACAAAAAAAAAACTAAGGCCCCATTTACACTAATACGTTTTAGTTTTAAGACAGCATTTTAGAATGAAAACTATTCACATCTACACTGGCGTTTCTCCTAGCTCTTCTGAACAGATCTGCTGCACACTACACTGCTGAAAACGCACATCACATGACCACACACACCCTGTCATGCGCTGCAGCGTATGCGTGCGTCTGAGCTCCAGGCAGTTAGTAGGTGCTTTAAGCACAGCTCACCAGGTGAGAGCAGTGCACGTCAGACAGTTCTTTAAGGATAATCCGATCTCATCTTACTATAGTTGTTAAACGTGATATTAAATTCATGTTGTCTCTATCTAACAACTCTTTAGTCTTTTAAATCTATTACTTGTTCTCAGGTAATGTGTTTTGGCTGAGCGTAAATATAAGTTAATATATTATTTTATGATAACTATACACAGATTCTGCACATTTGACTGATTGCTTGCCTTTATTTTCTATAATGTATAAACTTATTGTATGTTATACTTTTATAATGCCCATTATCGATTATAAAAACTGTTGATAAAATTGTTGATGAAATGATTGATATTTAGCAAAAGAGATAGGGTATGTTTGATATTTTTTAATGAAAGTGAAAGGAGGCAGTTAGTTATGTTATGAAATATGCAACATTTTGTTAAAAATATGCAAACAGTGAAGATGACGGTCATAAATATGTCACTACATGACGCCTCAACATTTTTGGTGTCTGTTAAGTTAATATCAAAATAAAAAATAGGCAGTTCCTGATAACATGTTTTTATTTTAATGTAAAGTTAGTGAAACAATATAGCCAAGGTAATGTGAATGACGTTATAAAATAGCCCACACTGTTCCCTTTGAAGATTTACCTGATGTGTCCTCGGGAGTTTGTTTTCTATATCAAACTTGCGAATTCTGAACTTACAAGGAAAGGATGCAAGACTGAACTGTGTGTACTTAATATTGAAGGAAAAGCTCCAATCAGATGCAGCCATACCTTTGTTTTTAGATGTCTCCGTTTTCCCTTATTCACACTGACAAGGAGCAGCTGCGTTTTAAAACTAAAACATCTTCTTGAGCATTTTCAAAACGCTCTGTGTTTGAGGCTTGAAAACTCCAGGGTAGTGTGCACAGAAGCCAAAACCGTAGCAAATCTTTTAAAACTAAAAAGTATTAGTGTAAACAGGGCCTGAAATATCACATGGTCCTAAGCATTCAGACCCTTTTAAGAAATTTAAGGGGGTTTGAATACTTTCCGTACCCACTGTACATAATAGCAATTCCCAAAGCAAAGAATTATGAGATTAAAGTACAATAGAATAAATGTTTTACTTAATGCATACTCTAACCACTGTTTCTTAACAACAGGTTATCGCAATAGTCATGGACGTTTTTACAGATGTGGATTTGTTCTGCGATTTAATGGAGGCCTGCAACAAGCGCAGAGTTCCAGTGTATATTTTACTGGACGAGAAGAATCTCAGCCATTTCTTGAACATGTGCTCAGAACTGGACGTCCAGAATTCACACTTGAGTGTAAGTCAAACCCTGACGCTCTCACTGAATGCACAATAATAAGCCTTAAGAAAAGGATCAAGGAGATGGGCGTTCTTTGTTTAGCTCCTGAATACATTTGTCAGTCAACAGCATAACATAAGTCCACAAATAAGCTCATTCAGATGAAAAGCAAACGTCAAGAATAAGTGCTGTGCGCAGTTTCAAATGCATTTCTCAAGCTTTTTTTCCATTAGTTTTTTATATTGGGCGTAACAACTGGAATTCTTATTTCTAGTGCAGCGCAATATATCATTTCAGCATTGGTATCGCTATGTGATAATTTGCAATAGTCACATCACAGGATGTGCATTGAGTTTGTATTATGATTTACCATTTGCATGTGTTGTTGAGGCCTGTGACTGTATGAGGATTTTAAAAGCATTCAGTCATACGTTATTTCTCATACCATTTTTAAGCATTCTGTCATACCGTTTGGAACTTTAATAACGATTCATTTTATAGAATTTTTATTTTTATTATTCAATTACTGTACGTGAATACAGTAAAACACTGTTCATTTCAATTGTATCTTTTTCTTTATTGTATTTACAGATTGTTTATTAGATTTTATGCAGTAGGGCTGCACAATATTAGAAATAATCTGACATTGCAATATTTTGTTTCTCTGCAATATACACTCACCTGCCACTTTATTAGGTACACCTTACTACTACCGGGTTGGTCCCACTTTTGCCTTCAGAACTGCCTTAATTCTTCATGTTATAGATTTATCAAGATACTGGACATTTTCCTTAGAAGTTTTAGTCCATATTGACATGATAGCATCATGCAGTTGCTGCTGATTTGTCAGCTGCACATCCATAATGAGAATCTCCCGTTCCACCATATCCTGAAGGTACTCTATTGGATTGAGATCTGGTGACTGTGGAGGCCATTTAAGTACGGTGAACTCATTGTCATATTCAAGAAACCAGTCGGAGATGATTCGCGCTTTATGACATGTTGCGTTATCCTGTTGGAAGTAGCCATCAGAAGATGGGTAAACTGTGGTCATAAAGGGATGGATATGGTCAGCAACAATACACAGGCAAGCTGTGGCGTTGACTCAATGCTTAATTGGTACTAATAAACTCAAAGTGTGCCAAAGAAATAGCCCCCCACACCATTACACCACCAGCAGCCTGAACCGTAGATAGAAGGCAGAATGGATGCATGCTTTAATGTTGTTGATGCCAAATTCTGACCCGACCATCCGAATGTTGCAGCAAAAATCAAGACTCATCAGTCCAGGCAACGTTTTAAAAATCTTCTATTGTCCAGTTTTGGTGAGCCTGTGCGAATTGTAGCCTCAGTTTCCTGTTCTTAGCTGACAGGAGTGGCACCCTGTGTGGTCGTCTGCTGCTGTAGCCCATCCGCTTCAAGGTTGGACGTTTTGTGCGTTCAGAGATGTTATTTGAGTTACTGTTGCCTGTTGTCTGCTGTTAGAGGTTCAGCAGATTTTGACTATATTTGTTCTCTTTAAAAGGGAAATACTTAGCTAATTTGTAGCTTAGATTTACATTAGACAAACACAATTGTTTTAATTTATTTATTTTTTTATTTATTCATTGTTCTGTCATTTATTTTTAGTGTAAAATTATTGTTAATTTGGCAAAAACTTTTTTTTCACTTATTTATAAGTCCAAAGGGAAATGGACTATTGTTTGTTTGTTTTTTGTTTTTTTTTGTGCTGTATTATTTGGTTACTAAGCAGCAATAAATAACACTTTAAAATATAAGGAGTTTTCATGTTTCATGTTTTTTCTAAACTAGTAGTATCTTGTAATGAATGAATGCATAATAATTGTGATAACCATGAAATCGTGATTTTTCCACAGACTATAATCAAACAGCCACATTCTATAATCCTTACATACCTATACACATTGTGATAATGATGCTGAAACGATATATTGTGCAGCCCTAATGCAGGTACACTCACACTCCAGAATCATCCAAAATGATCAATTCTTTCCATATAGAGATATTCAAGTCATCTGGTAAAAAAATATTCATATCACAATATATAAAGCAGAATAACAAAAAAAAAATCGCAATGTTAGATTTTTCAAATATATCGTGCAGCCCTCTCTTAGTCTGTCCCAAAATACTTCTCGACATTATTTTAGTAAATTGATCATCTAACATTTAATGCTGGTTTAATTAATGGTTTAATGCTGTTTTTCAGAATATGCGGATAAGAAGTGTTTGTGGAGACACATATTGCACCAAAAGTGGGAAGAAATTCACAGGTCAGGTTCAAGAGAAATTCATGATCATTGACTGTGAGGAAGTCATCGCTGGATCCTATAGGTATGTTAATCGTGGCTTTCAGTGTTTATTCATGCATTGGGTAATCTACCCCCGGTTTCACAAACAAGGTTTAAAGCTGGATTTATACTTTCGCTCGACGCCGCATCTCGCGCCTCCGCTGACTGCGCGCGCACCTCGCGACACTGACGATGCTTTTATACTTGCCGCGTTCGCCGTTGTAATATTCTTTAAAATGACAGGGGGCGGTCTAAAGTAACTGACCGTAAAATCAGACAGATAAACAGAGAAGTGGAAAGTTTCCGGAACTACGTAATGTCATTAATATCATTCATTTTTATGATGGTCATAAAATGTATTTGATGGTCATTAATATCATGCATTTTTAAACTAATTATTTGTATTGTTTTTATAAATTATCTTAATGATTATAAAGATCTTTATAACTATTCAATATTTTAATCAAATGTGAAGCATCACTTGCTTTTGTTCATATCTCGGACAGTTTTACCTATTAAAGTTTATTAAAATATTAATGACAACTCAACATGGGTTGCTCTACAAATACATTCTTTATTATGGCAAGAATAAAAGCAAAAAAAAAAAATAGCGCACTTACTAAAAAATAGATTTCGATTTTTAGATTTAGCCCGCTCTACAGTTCACACATTACTGTCTGGCTAAAATATACTTATACTTATTCTTATGCTAAAAGGGTAATAATGGTCAAACATTATTGACCGTTATCACCAATAAAGCCTAGAAAAACAGGGCATCAGTGTAAACCGAAAGGTTCAAATATTCCTTTCCAGTTTTCAAAGCAATAATTTGTTCATTTTAGTTTTGTAACTATTAAATTATTTAAAATTCATAATTGTTATATAAACATCAGTGTAAAACCTATGACTGGTGGACAAACATATTTCTTTAACTGTGTACATGGGTCTCCACTTTTGCCTTGGCCTCTTTTGACTTTAACAATCCCTCAGTTTTTTTCAAACTTTTTAACATAAACTTTCCTCCTTTCCCATGGCTGTTGCTATTTCTAGCCAGTAATTATTGTTCATCTGGTTATCTGTATGATCACGGATCATAACAATATGTGTACAGTCATACTGTTTCAGACAAAATCTCTTAAGTGGTTCATATTCAACTCCAATCAAACGCGGCGCCACACGCACTGTTCGCTCGGGTCTTAAAAAATGCCGTGCGCACCGCCAGCCGAAATCGTCGTGCGCACTCAAAGCGAACTTCCACTAACACCGCGATGATTTCACATTTGCCGCGCGCACTCAATCGAACTAGCAGACGTGTCGAGTATAAACCAGGCTTAAGGCTAGTCAAGATTAAATTGCATGTTTAAGCTGTCTTAACTGAAAATAACTTGCAGTAAGATGTCTTAAAATACATCAGTGTCATTTTTTTTTCCAGGTGCACACCAGTAATATATTTTTCTAAGGCCATTTTTATAAATTTGGCATAAATAGCCTAATTTAACTAAGGCCTATAGTCCTGGCTTAATCTAAGCCCTGTTTGTGAAACAGGGCCTTAGTTTGTTAAAAAAAGTACATTTATGTACTTATCATTTTTGACCTAATGTTATAATTGCGAGTAAATTTCACTACTAAAATTGCAGTAATTTTGTGAGATACTTTAAATTAAAGAAAGTTATTTTTTCTTTTGGATGACCGTGGTGATTTATACCATGGAAAATGTGCAATTTATCTGATGATGTAAGGCACATTAATTAAGAGTAAAATCTTTATGAATATTTTTGGATCATGTTTATCTGTTGAGATTTTAGAATTTTACAATAGCTTTTATTTTTAGATTTAGTGTTACATTTTCATTTTAGTAAATTCGTTTTTTTTTTATTAGTTAATTTGGTAACACTTTACATTTAAGATGATGCATTTACTTACATGTACAATGAACAATATATTTATAACAGTATTTGTTCATGTTAGTTAAGAAAAATACAATTTTTCATGTTAACTCATGGCACATACAAATGTTTACATGCATGAATTGGATGTTAAAGCATTAGTAAATGTTGAACTATGATTAATGAATGCTGTACAAGTATTGTTTATAATAAGTTAATGTTACAGGCCCATAGCCAGGAGCGGTTCAAGTGGTTCGGAAGACCCACAAAAGTCCAGAATTTGTCCCATACATGAGCTCATTTGTCTTATTTTGACTGCTATGCCATCATAAATACTTAAAACAACCCTTTGAAAAGGCTTTAAGACCAAGCGGAATCCTCTCTCAGCTGTTGCTTCAGTGTGACTTCAGCTAATAAGTTTTGGCTAATGCTAACAAATATTTTTATTTTACTCTCTGACGTAAGAGAAGTCATCTTTCGCTACCGCATTGTTTTTAAACAGAGAAAACATTTTACAGATAACTTTTATTCTAAATATTGGACCTTATTCTTAAAGGTTTCACAAATCTTACCCCTGGAGGGGGACTGTATTGAAGAGTAATAAGTTATAAATATTTGGGCATATGGCTTGATGAACGGTTGGGTTTTAATACTCATACTGATAATCTGGTAAAGATGCTCAGGCCTAAATTGGCTTTTCTTTTTCGCATTAAGAAGTGCCTTCCTTTCGAAGTAGGTAGAAAAATTATTATCCAAAGCTGTTTCCTTTTAGTGATAGATTATGGAGATGTAGTTTATATGCATGCAAACTTGTCGTTTAAAAAAAAAAACAGGACAGTATACATCAGGCTGCAATACAATTCGTGACGAATGTATCTTCATGTACCCATCATTGCATTTTGTACAAAATGGGGTTAATTATTATTGGGTAAATTGTCATCTTATATTTGTAATCTTTTATCATATTATACTTGTGGTTACAGTACACAAAATTGTTATGAATTACATTTAACTGTTCCTAGAGTGTGTTTGGAGTTTGGTAGAACATCGTTTTCCTCCTTTGGCCCTACATTATGGAATGAAATGCAGAGTGTTATCATGTTAGAAACAATTCCAACTCTAAATAAATATATTTTAAAATATTTTAAAAAGTCTTACCTGGAAGAATCATGTGAATGTTTTGTGTAAATTTTAATTAGTGATTATAATTTTTTTTTAACGTATGTGTTTTTTTGTATCTGAAACTTTTTGTGCTGCCATTTTGGCCAGGACCCCCTGCCAGAAGAGATGCATATCTCAATGGGAAATTCCTGGTAAAATAAAAGATAAATAAATAAAAAAACAAATAATTTGCAATAAAAAGGTCTGAAGCACCAAAAGCAGACCATATTGAAATTGGTTTTAATACTATTTTGGCTATTGTTGTTATTTATACATTTTCAAATATACTTTTTTTTTACCAGAGGCTAGAAAAATTGTAAAGCTCTACATTATTATTATTATTATTATTATTATTATTATTCAAATGGCCAAATTCTGATTGAGGAAAGTTGAATGTGCTGGCCAGTTTTTTATTTGCCTAATAAATGACACAATAGCCTACAGTTTTTAATTTAAAACTTTAACAGATTTCTTTTTTCTAATGATATGTGATGTAATAAATATAAGTATTATTAAAAATAAGTATTATTATTTTAAATTTCTATATTATCAATCTTTAGGAAATATTTTTGGTATATCGAAAAGTGTGGTTATGATGACCATCCGACAAGCTAATCCAGCTAAAAATAATGCTTAAAATGTCACTAAAATGCAGTATTTAAATCTGTTAATTACTTTTTTTTTCACTTTTTGAGAGAAAAGAACCACCCCCTTGACCAGTATGGCCAGGGGCCTGTGTTAGTTAAAATACATTAACTAATGAAACATTACTGTAAAGTGTGACCAACAATTCAAATATCATAAATGTTACTCTTTAAATTAGATTAATTTCAATTTAATGTTTCAACTTAAACATTTAAGTAATCCCAAGCCAAAATTAAGACATCTTACCTCCATATTTTAAATGTAGGTTTGAGTAAAATGAACAAAATAGCTTTATGCAGGAAATGCGAGCTAACACACCGGTTAACATTCACAGCATGTTACGGCATGATTTTAAAAAGCGAACGCTGCTTTAAATTATTCACGTTCAGATGCCCATCAGTCCTGGCTTATCTGGTTTCACTCATATCACTCGGTATTATGTAAAGCGTTTTAGCGCATGACAGCAATTTGGCAGTTCCTCTTAGCGAAACGACAGGACGTGCAACTCATGCGCTCCAGCAGGCATCTGGAGACTTGAGGAGCTTAGAAAACATGATGATTCTGCGATTCTCAGGCACAATGTGTGTTAGCGTTAGCATTTCTCCAGCATGGTGTGTTTTAGTGTTAGCATTAGCCCTAGTGCTGTTGTAGCAGTGACTTCCAAACCTCCATGGTTGGTTGTGTTGTGGAAGTTGATTAATTATAGAAAAGTAGGTTGTTTTGGGTGCCAAAGACCTACAGTATAAGCAGGGCCAGACAGAATCTCCACACAGTTTTTGCTATTTCTACACAGAATTTTGCTAATTTAGTAACTAAAACCTTAACAAATTAAATAAAAACAACGTATCTTTAACTTATATTTAAGGGTTACATTGCAAATCCTTTTAGAATCACTTGCTTGGTAAACAAAGCAAGTCTCTCATATAGTATATCTACTAAAAAACAGACAATGGTCACGCTTTACAAGGTTTTATTAGTTAATTTAGTTACATGAACTAGAAATGAACAATATTTGTACAGCATTTATTAAACTTAGATCAACATTATATAAGGCTATTAAATATAACTAATGTTAAATCCAATGTTTGCACTCTGAATTAACAAAAACTAACAATGAACAACTTTATTACCATTATCAAGCATGAATAAATACTGTAATAAATGTATTGTTCATGTTAGTAAATACATTATCTAACACAGCCTTATTGTAAAGCGTTACCCAGAAAATATCATTTTACAAACTGTGTTGTACATAAATCATCCGAACATTGAGTATGCCAGTCTAGTCTGGGGCAGACTACCTAATGGCTCATTTCCACTGACTGGTACAGTATGGTACGGTACGGGTCGGTACAGGTTACCTTTATCAGTCTTGCGTTTCCACTGCTAAAAGGGTACCCTTTTGGTGGGCGTGGTGTACGACAGAAAGTTGCAGTCAACGTCATTTTCGCTTAAGAAAATGTCTACAGTAAAGCTGTACGGGTCGCTCACATATCATATGAGAAGCACTTCTCACAAAACAGATGCTTTACACACATAAATGTATTAGTTTTTATTACTAACTTTTCTATGGACATGAGTTGAGTATAACTGCAGATCAATGACAATCAAAGATCAAAGTCTGCAATTATATAAAATAAATAAATAAATGCAACATATATAAACACATACAGACTCTTACAGTCTCCGATATGTTACCACTTACAGAAAAACTACACACAGCATACATTTAGTCCTTATTTAGGTTCAAAACAGCAGGAAATAGAGCCCATAGTGCAAACCTCTCATGATTAAATGTGTCTGTAATCTTCAGCAGCACGTGTAGCCTCTTGTTAGAAAGTAATTCCATCATTCTGAGTTCATAATAGTCCAAAAAGGTGATAATAATAATAGTTAAACATGACAGTTTGTTCACGTTTGCTGAAAAAATAATGTGCTCTTTTTTTCCGGCTTCTCCTTTTGTTTCTGACAGGATCAGGTTTCAAAAGCTCGTCAATAATCAAGCGCACGTTATTATCATCAGCTCAAGAAGTTTGTCATTTCAAATATAGAAGCGCGGCAAGCACAAGCAAAAAAAAAAAACGCTCGCGCTTCAGACTGGCTCGTAAAAAACTACAGGACACAGTAAAATCAGCTCTTCTTTTTGGCTTTGTGGCTGTTCATCAAGATGACGACAATGTTCATTTAGCCCACATCGAACAGGGCTCGTTATTATATGTTATTATATGGATATATAGTCTCTCGGCTGTGTATGAAAACATGGCGGTTCGGTTCGTACTGTACCGTACCATACTGTACCAGTCAATGGAAATGAGCCATAAAAGTCCAAAAGTTAGAGCGGGTCCAAAAGCGATGCTGTTGGATAATAGGTGTTCATACCTCAATTTTTCTAGCACTGAGTGAAAGGCATGAGGAAGCACCATATGTACTAAAATACTCAATGACAGTTTATCACCTTTGCATTGTTTCCTGTCTAATGCTCCAAATGTCATTCTATTTTCTTAGGCAACATAAAACATTAGCTATACCCAGGAGTAAAACTAAATGTCATGAACTCTCCTGTATTCCTCATGCTGTAAAATTGTTGAATAGATAACAAATATTTTATAAGGCCCAATTTTAACGATCTAGGTGCAAAGTCTAAAGCACAGGGCGCAAAAGCATTGAAGGCGAGTCTGAATCCACTTTGGCTAATTTAAGGACAGAAAAATACGCAATGTTATAAATTATAGATCTACTTAACCAATTTCGCCCTGGCGTATGGTCTAACAGGGTTGTGCTTATTCTTTTAATGAGTTTTAATCCAATCAGAGTCTCATCTTACATTCCCTTTAAGAGTCAGTTGCATCATGCCATGGCACATTTGCTATTTACATGACAGACAAGCCTCCTCCATTCGACCTCTTTACTTTCTCTTTACTCCTTTACTTTTGTGGATAAGGAAACTGTGTTGGATGCACTCCACTAAAGACATCCATTAGTCTACATATTTAATTTTGTTTGTTAAGTGCAATGATTAGTTTCAAAACTGTTTCTAAATTCAGTTCTAATTTCCAGCAAATGAATAAATGAACAATAATAATGAAGTGTGGTCAAAAAACATATTATATTATATAAGTTTATATCCAAATGCACGTCCTGCTCTTATGTCCCATATGGTGATGCAGACGTCTCCAAAACCTGACAGGTGGACAAATCTAAGCTTGTTTTTAATAAAACAAATATAAATATGCATATAACAAATCATACTAATAATAATAATAACAACATTATACAAATGCAAATTGCCATAAATAAGCTGAAAAAACAACAACATTGGCTTTTATATTTATGTAGAAAATCATTTTTGTAACATTTTAATCTTTTTTTTTTTTTCCTTATGTAAAGATATTTGTGTATTGCTGTACATCCTGTGTGTAAGCGTTTTGAACCTGCATAGGTGCAAAACTTAATGTTCTTTGCATTGGACTTTAGAGCAGCTTTCAGTTGGTCAATGGCGTGGTCTATTCCAGTTCCTCAAAATAGCAAAGCACCAACAATGCACCTTAACACACCTCCTGTATAGACCAGCACACCCATGAGTCCACAAACTGGCGCAAATGGATTTGCCATTCAAACAACGTGGCGCAAAACATGAAAATTAGGGTTGAGCTGGTCTGAAAATAGCAACAAATCGTACCAAACACGTCTTTGCACCTCATTGCGCTGACTGTATGATGTTCCCATAGTGTTAGACTTTTTAATTATTGTTTTTACTTTGTTTATCATGTCATATATTAGTATTTTCATTAGTCAAATATTGTTTAGAGTGTGTGTTTGCCGCATTTTGGGAATTGTGCTGCAATACCCTGTCCTATCAAACTTTAAATGAACTAAACTAAACATTTTCATATTAATCAATAATATCATTGAAATAAAAATATGAAAACCTACTAAATATATGTTTACCCACATTTGCGTGAGTAAATAAATAGACAAAATGATATATAGCAATCAACCTATAAGCTATGTCTGTTGTGCATGGATTATGTCTAACAGCTAAACTAATCTGATTTTCACTTGGGATGAATATAGAAATTATTAGACGGATTGAGCTAGTGGAGAATTTGTGTTGTTATTTCAGGGTTAATTCGGCTGATAGTGTGAACTGTGTGTGGATCTTTATGCAGGTTAGCACACACTGGTGTGGATTGTGGGTGAGGCCACACTCATGTGTCAAAGGCTTTGCTCGCATAATATCCAACAGGGAGTTTTTGTTTGACTAGAACTTCATACAGTTCAAAGGGAAATGACTTGCAAACATTTTTTGTGAAACTACCAAATTCAGCTGAGAAATGTTTGACAGAGATATATTACAGTTTTATTTCTTCTGTCCTCTTTAAACCTATAGAGCGGAACGATGATCTAATGCAATGCTTATCACATGCGCTTTTATTTCAATATTGTGTAAGACTTTTGAGCAATGCCATAAACAGATGGTTGGCATGCATGTAGTTAAACACTTGTTAGCATAAATCACCTGAACCATCCATAAAACTGTATTTAGGCTAGCTTCATAAACTGGATGCAGTTTATGATTCTTATTTTTGAAACACAAGCAGAAAGATTTTCTTGTAAATGGTAAAAGCATTAAATTCAGTGTAAGGAATTATGCAAGAGTTTAGGAATGAACTAGTGCTGCTTTTATGTGTTTTGCGTTTGTTTTTTTATTGTGTACAGTCTGTGCCTAAAGAATCGTATTGTTAAAATGTTGCTTTTAAACAGATCGTTCAACCATGAATGAAAATTGCCTTATTTATTCTGCCTCGTGGTTTTAAGATTTTGTAATGTGAAGGGGCGCTGACAACGGCGGCGCCAATCCAAATGCAGGCTTATTAAGAGGATGGTCAGGCAGGCAACAGTCAACTAGGCATGAGTCAATAACCGTTTTCAAGGTGTACCGCTGTTTGGAAAAGTCAAGGTTTTAAAAACCGCCAAAATTTTCTGTAATACGGTTCCTAAAGTGTGTGTAAGATTTTTTATTTTATTTTATTAATTTTTCTTTATTGTTTATTTTTATAGGACAACATTATCTTCAGCAGAAAAGATATCCAAAGATGCTGCTTTAAATTATGAAGAAATAAATTTTTTTAACTAATGAAGACCCTAGAAGTCATTGATTAATTTGAATAATTTAGTCTGACATGTTTACTGCTCCAAAATATTTTAAATGTTTCTCAAAATAAAATATATTGTGTTCAAAGGGGGAGAAACTTGTTGTTTTTTTACCCAGATATTTCTAAAGAATATATTTTAGAGCAGTAATCACAATACCGTGGTATTTTTATCCAAGGTTATCATACCTTCAGAATCTTATACTGGCCCATGCCTACGGTCAACAGGGTCAAAAGGATGTATATAGGCAATCCAAAGTCGTAGTCATTAAACAGGCAAATGGTCATTACAGGCAGGCAGCAGACAACGCAAAAAAAAACAAACCAAAAAGGCGAGGGTCAAAACGCGGCAAAGCAAGGCAAGAGAAACGTGTCGTAATGTTCACAGTAACAGATAAACAAGACTCAGCGCTGAAGTGTGTGTGTGCTATTTATAAAGTCCATCTAATCAGTTCATGAGCAGCTCCAAGCTGTGTGTGTGTGTGTAATCAACAGAATGAAGAACAGGTGTGTGTGAGCGGTGCATGACTGGATATGTAGTTCTTTAAAGTGGTGGATTTGTAGTTCTTCAGCGATCTGCATAGGCTGGATAGTTGGTGGCCATGGCAGATTTTATGAGTCTCTTTCTTTTCTTGAATACAAAATAAGATATTTTGAAGAATGCTGGTTGCTATCGACTTCCAAAGTAGGAAAAAATAATTACTGCAGAAGTCAGTGGGTGCCAGCAGTCACCATTTTTGCAAAATATGTTTCTTTGTGTTCAACAGAAGAAACACAAATAACAAGTGAAGAGAGAGTAAATGATGAAAGATTCTATATTTTTGGGTGAAATGTCCTTTTACATATAGTTAACATAAACTTTTACACAGTCTGAATAAAATATAATATATATTAAAATATATCTTAGAATAGAATATATATTGCATAAATATTGAGACCGTTTACACTTCATTTTACAGTGTCCTTGTTACAGTGTAAGAATACATTTAATTACTGATTTATATTAATTAATTACATACTATATTGTTAGCATGAGAGCTAACTTGAGGATTAGTTGTTTGTAATTATGCATAATTAATTGTAAGTACAGTAAAATGTCTCACAATATAGTTTTTCCAGCTATACAATCCAGACATTAATCAATTTCACACTTAGTGGATAGTAACTATCATTTCTCAAAGCATCTTCCTTTGTGTTCAACAGAAGAAAACTCAAAAACAAGTTTCAAAAACAAGTTTTAAACTAGTAAATGGTGAGATAATTTTTATTTATATGAAGGCATAAATGAGTCCCTTCGTATTAATAGGACATTTATATATATTTTTATTAGTTTTTTGTACGACAATCCAGTATGGATAACTACTGATTAACCTTCTGAACCTACAGTATGAATAACTAAGAATTATTTTTTTTAAATTACACTTTAGTTTTATTGATTTTTTTTTTATTTATTATTATTATTTTTTTTAAGGAAAATATAACCAGTGGAAACAGAACAAACAAACAAATAGTAATAATAATAGCTATATTATACGTATATACACAAATACATCCATTACACACGTGTATGCATTCATACATAAAAATTTTAAATTAACCTTGTCATGAAAATAAACAGAATAAGTACATAATAAACGTATTAAAATAAAATAAAAGATTGCCAAACATATTCTCTCTGTGATGCATAAGCTCTAGAATTATGTAAATCTTAAATTTTGGATAATTATATGGTCATTGTGAAAAAAGCCAGCCTTTTACTCCATTTCTTTTCAGAGATCTCTTTTTGTAATCGAAGTGCATGTCATTTTTTTTCCTTTTTTTTTTCAACTTCTGCTATTATTTTGAACCATTCGTCTTTAGTTGGTGGGTCTTTTTTATAACATTTCCGGATTATAGCTTTTTTACTTGTTGCCAATAATTATATTGTTCATTATTAATGCCATTCCCAATCTCCTCACTCGTTTTACCTCAATTATAACTGTACTTGACCAATACATCAGAAAATATACACACGCAACTCAAAGAATAAAAAGATTAACTAACCTTTGCTTACTGTTCAAATTTACAACCCTTTCATTATGTTTGTGGTGGTATTTGAATGAAGAATGCATGATTATATGCCATCATGGCTTTGCAATCCAAAAATCTCATTATAATGGAAGTCAATGGGTCAAAAACAGCCACTAACAAAATGAAAGTTAGTCAATTTGCCCAGAGTTTATGTTTGAATAAAAAAAATAATAATTTAAAGCATTTTCCCAAAATATGCGTCAAAATAAGATTTGTCATCAAAAATCATTACCTTTGTTGAAAGTTGTGGTCAAATTAAACCTCAAAATCACCTCAGAGTAGATGAAAACATCCCCAACAGCACACAGAAGCGTTAAAAATTTTTTAAGAAAATAATAGTTCATTTAATAGTCCTAATTCCATGCAAAATATAAGCTGTTTTGCAAAATATGTAATTTTTCTGTCTTTTTTCCCCTCTAGTTTTACATGGCTGTCCGGTCAGGTCCACAGCAACCTGGTAATGCACTTCTCCGGCCACATTACAGACTGCTTCGATCGGGAATTTCGCTGCATGTATGCGGACTCGGATATAATAGAACGTTTCCACAATCCGGATGAAGATGGACTGCCCTCTTACTCTTACGCTTACTCTAACAACATGCCGGCTCCAAACTTCGGTCTGGACGTCCTGGCGGATTACGGCAGCAGAGAGCAAGTGTATTCGGAAAACTCTAGCAGCCAATCCAGCAGCAGCGTTTCCAGCATCAAAGCTGCTCCACCGGGCATGAAACCGGTTTTCAAAGTCAATCTCGACAAGAAGAGTCAGGAAAACACGCAAAAAACTCCTGACCGGAAAGACGCCACGAGTCCAGTGCTCCACATCCCCATGGCAGCCCACATCGGGAGAGGATTTCCCAATGAGGTCCACCAAACTGCTGAACGTTCCTCTTTAGGTCAATCCGGCGGTGCGGAATGGTCCAAAATAGGAAACGCGGATTTTCTACGTTCAAACATTGTCGTACAGACTTCGAAAATCCAATCGTTAGGACTCTACAGTTCTCCAAAACCTCCATCTCCAACTCAACAGGACAACAAGATCTCCCCGAAGCATCGGCTCACCAGTCCTTTCCTCAGTAAGTTCACAGATTTGTTCACGACGAAGGAGAAAGACCTTCATGTCTTCCAGAAGGTCCCTCCTCCACGTTCGTCTCCGTTCGGAGGGCCAGATTTGTCCCAGAATGAACCTGAGAGTAAACAAGGCCCTCCTCCGCCTGGACCCATGCCCACTGACAGGTTGGGCCCGGATAAAGGCATTCATCGGCGGGATGAGAAGCGCATGACTTTAGGTCACAGCAAGTTGGACCTTGTCAACCAGTACAACAAGATGAACAAATCCAAACAGGTATACAGTCGCTTTGAGCTCAAGAACAACTTACCTCAGTAACACTATAGGCCTGACTGGTCAGTCCTTCAGGTCAGCTTTTGTATATAGTTGGCATTGTGAGTTGGCAAAGCCATTTTTAGGTGTGAGACTGTTGGTATTTTAGCATTTGTATTTGTGAAATGAAGTGCTTATGTACTAACGCTGCCTTCAGGTACATCTTGGAAATTGATTTTTAGGTATGTAATTGTATATTTCTTTCTTTCTTTCATTTCTTTCTTTGAAACTTTTTATTTATGATTTTTCAATATATATTTTTTCCAGAACAACCCCTTGCCCAACAATTTAACCCCTTACAGATAAGGGAATACGTAAAAAAATATGATATTATGAACATTTTAAAATAAAATAAGAAAAATAATACTAAATCAATAAATAAAAGTTACTTCTATCATAATTACTTTTCAGGGGAAACATTTGTACATCATGTTACATTGTAGTTACCTCAAGTTACATTGGTGATACTATAAGTTAATTAACCTCTAAATATACATATCTAAAGTAGGGTTACACGATACTGGAATTCAGTACTAATCGATACTGAAATTGTAAATACATTTGAGCACATTCTTAAACAGAGCCGATTTGCTATTGTGTTCACGTGCTCAACAGAAATGACTGTGATTGGCCTTTAAGGTCATCAGTTCACCGAACTCACCGCTGTTTACTGAATGTAACCACAGACACTGGGATACGGGAGTGTTTTACAGCTACGATTTATCAGCGGATCGCTCATATGTCAGCTTATAGAGAAACCAGCTGATCGACGTGACTTTGAAACACTCCAGTGTCCCTGTATCTGTGGTTACACTCAGTAAATATCGATTTAAGTGAACTGATGACCTTCACGACCAATCACAGTCATATCTGTTGAGCACCGGTGAACACAATAGCAAATCACCGCTGTTTAAGAAAGTGTTCAAAAGCGCTCAGATGTTAGCGGGATATAAACGTTTTTAAAACTTTAGCATCGTTTGGTACCGAATTCCAGTATCATGACAACACCAGTCTGACAATGCTGTAATACATTTCCACCTCTTCAGAAAAATATCAGTCTTCATTTGCAGACCTGCAGTCTATTTTTCCATTACATAGACCTGTTTATGTCTCTAAATCCACTGAGCCACCTTTGGAGAACCTTCTTCCATCCAATGTACTGTTATATATTTTTTTGCAACTAGTAATAATATCCTTAGTACAAATCTTGAATCTTTATTAAACTTTTCTTTGGACAGTGCTCCCAGTAAGCACACAACTGCATTAAGGGGGAATTTCCATATCTAATATCTTATCTATTTCTTTTTTTTTAACAATTTTTTTTCCAAAATTCTTGAATCTTAGGGCAGTCCCAAAAAATGTGGCTATGATCTCCAATTTTACCACATTTTCTTCAACACAAAGCAACAGATCCTTTTACATACGTAGAAATTATCTTTCATTTCTTTTTCTTTATTGCCTTCTTTCTTTTCTTTCCTTCTTTCATTTGTTTCTTTAGTTTATTTTAGTTTGTTCTTTTTTCTCTCTTTATTTTCTTTTTCCTTTTCTTTCTTTTATTTATTTATTAGTTATAGGTTTTTATTTTAGACGGACGAAAAGTTGCTGTGCTAATGCATAACAGTATGAAGAGCATCAATTATCCACATAATTGCTTATAAATATACTTTTAAATTTTTTATTTTAACAATTGTTTTGCACTGGTAAAATGAAGGTTTAAAAAAAAGTAAAAATAAAATGTATATTAAGCTATGTATGCATGTAATTCATGGTTGTTAAAGTAAATTAGAATGTGAATTATTTTCCTGAGCAAAAGAAAATAATAATAATGTGGTCATTGTTTGTGAAAATTGTTTATAT
>CAIGQZ010032248.1:1559680-1591693 GCA_903798205.1 Danio tinwini | reverse complement strand
ATATATATATATATATATATATATTTAAAAAAGTCATTAATTAGATCACAAATCATTTGATTGCATTTGAAAAGATGTTATTTAAAGATTTGGTAACACTTTAGTTTAATTACCAGCTCTCACTATTAACTACTGGTTTATTACCTGCCTATTATTAGGATGTTAAATATTTATTAGCACACTTAGAAAGTATGATCTTATTCTTAATCATTAATTATAATCAATACCTAAACCAATCTTTTAGCTTACTAACTAATATAAAGCAGCTAATTAGTAGTTGAGCTAAAATTCTTAGGTAATTGTTTGTTAATAGCAAGAATTTTACATTAAAATAAAGTGACCAAAGATTTAGGCACTCTTTAATTGTAATTTTTAGAACTTAAGAGTTTGCCACAAATCTTCTAACCAAGATTTAGCAACCAGTTTATAATCATTTAAAATATTTAAAAATTGTCTCTGGTCACATGATTGCTTCGTCATATCAGGAGTATGTTGTTTTAATTTACATTGTTGTTTACGCTGAATAACAATGGAAGTTTTTTTCACCCATTTTTTTTTTTACAAATATTTACTATTTAAAAAATTAAAGTACCCTTTACCTGCATTCTTTATGCTTTCTTTGTACAAAACAATGCCTTTTGTCAATTTAAAATGATACAGAAACCAAAATAATTGATCCATACATTAAATTATTATGCTGTGCTATTCATACATTTTATACAAAACTTTAATATACAGTAATAAATTAAAACTAATTGTGTGTGTTTTTCTCGCTAAGTCATTAGATTTTGCTTTTGTAAAGTAAGCTGAATGCATTTATTCCAATATAGTCTTAAAGGGACAGTTCACCCAAAAAATGTTATTCTATCATCATTTCCTCTCCAGTTACTTATTCCAAAGCAATATGAGTTTGTTTCTTTCTTTTAAATACAAAAGAAGATATTTTGAAGAAAGCTGGAAACATTGACGTTCATAGTATTTCCTCTTTTTACTATGGAAATTGATGGTCACAGGTTTTTAGATTTCTTCAAGATCTTCATTTTTGTTCAAATTAAATGTTTATAACTACTTGAAGGATAAGTAAATAGAGTACATTTTCATTTTTGGTGGAACAATTTCTTTAATACTACATGAAATGCATGCAAACTAAACTCTAAAATCAACTGTAATGACCATACCTTTTTGGATCCACTGTTTCTACCATCATAATTATAATAGCAATATGGTGGCATTGGAGTAGGAAATATGACCGTTTTTGTTTGACTTGAAGGCAGCATTAGTATTTGCACCAGTAAATAGTTCATTTGGTAGTGTTTGTTTGATATATAAAAGCATTTGTACATAAAAATAACCATTTGTACATAAAAGCTATTGCTTCATGGGACATTTTTGTACTCTTGTGTTTTCCTATCTGCCACTTTAGCTGGCAAAGCAGACGGTGTTGATGTAAATGCAGCCAGTGTGTCTGCCACTGAGTATTAGCCTAGCGGAGGTTAAGCGTGTACAGTCTTCCAGACGTTCTCATGTGTTTGTACTATTATGTGATTCCTGCGTCACTGAAGACTTGCATTTAGAGACTGTAAAATGCACTTTGGCTAATGCTGCAATTAGCTGCTTAACTATAAAGTACTGTATTATTTCAGAGAGGCCTCGCCGATGCAAGAGAAGCTAATTGCGAGAAAGCATTATATTTACATTATAATGTTTGCTGGAGCTTTTTAACCTTTTGATATTTACTGATGCTAATGGAGCTGATTTGTGTGTGGAAGTGTGTACAACAACCTGCTTTGGATGCTGAATAGCATTTAATAGATTTGTTGCGACTTTGTATGCAGGTCTTGGTCTATAGTTGATAGGGCTTCACAATATATATCGCAAAAAGTATCGTTATCGCGATAATAGGATATGCAATGTATTCGTATCGCAGACATGTGTGATAAATTACATTTATCATTTATTCTTTGGTTGTTTATATAAATTTGAACAATCAGATGCGGATGTACCTTTTTAGCCCTGGCTCATCAGTACTTGCTGTGCTGCTATTAGCTGGAGAGGCCCAAAGGCGAACCCTGAGAATAAATACTCTAGATGAGTGCTTATTTATAGTGCTTTAAAGACTAAGGCTGCAGCTAAGGGTGCTTTCACACCTAGACTTTTGTTCCGGAACCTGGCGCATTTGCCTAGTTAGCGCGGTTAGTTTGGCATATGTGAACAGGCCAATCGCGCTCGGATCCGCGCCAAAGCAATCGATTCGAGACCACCTGAATGAGGTGGTCTCGGCTCGATTGAAAGGAACTCTGGAGCGGATCGATTGTAGTGAGAAAGCGATACGATCCGAGCCCGGCTATATCACAGTGTTTTATGAATATGTAATAGGCATACGGCTATATGAAGAGAGAATTATAAGTAGGGCGGGAGGTCATTCCAGACATCCCAAGTCTCCTGGAAGTTCCGGGAGTTTCCCGCAATTGCACAGAGACTCCCGGATGCCCGCAAACGAGAGATAATCACCCGGAAATTGTGCGTCTCACTCCCGGTCGTCAAAATACGTCGCGCACCCTTCTCATCACCCCTCCCCACCGCATCCCTCCTCGCTCTACAGACATGTCGCGCGCACCCTGTCAAACACCACCAAACCACCCCCGACAGCTTAGCGGGACTCTTCAAAATAAACCGTGAAACTCTGACCAGTGTGAGGACAGTTTACTCACGTGTGACTTGTTTTAGCCATTTTGGTCCATTTAGAAACTTTGCCGTGTGAAAGCGAACCGCACCAAGAACAAAGAGCAACAATGTAACCATTTTAATCCCTGTTTCGGAACAAATGAATCGATTCACTACTGTGAAAGCACCCTAAAATTGCATACTACCATACTTTATAGTACGCTAAAAACAGTATGCAAGCAGAGTAGTCTGTCCGAATTCTTAGAATTGTACAAACAGTATGCGAGAAGTACCCAGATGACCTACTACTTCCGGTGAAATTCTGAAGTGTGCATCTGATAGACTTCTACGCTATCCCATAATGCACCACAAGAGAATTCATGAATAGGAGTGAAGCGGTGCAACTGACCCGGTGGGTCACGTGATGATGACAAAACGGCGGATGTATTACTGTAGTCTGAGTTCCATTCACTGTATAGAACACATTTTTCCAATGTCTGAGTAGTACATTTAAAGTCAAACGCAGTACCTACCGAGTAGTTGGCGATTTCAGACGCAGCCCAAATGCACTTTGATGCATTTTTTTTTGTCTTAGAATGAATTAGATCAGAATATATCTCTTACCTGTGTATTTTGATATAACTAAATAGGGCTGCACGGTATTGGAAAAATCTGACATTGGGATATTTTTTCTGCAATATACATTGCGATAAAAATAAAATTTCGGCAGATAAATTCAATAGACTCTATGACTTGAATAGCTCTATTTGGAGTGAAAATCATTCATTTTGATTGATTGAAATAATCTTGAATCAAAGAAATTGCAAGCATAAAAAGATGCAAAAATAAAAGTGGAATACGTAGTCAGATATTCAGTTACAGAAATATGATACGATATTATCATGATATTTTGCCCCTGGTAATGATAGATCGCTATACCTGCAATATGCCACAAGAAAACCAGCCACAATATATCATGATATCTGTAAATGAAGGGGGGGTCAAAAAGTTAAAAGATGTATTTTATTGATAGCGCATATATTTTATAGATTTGCATCACTGATGTGTTTTCGATCCTCCATTACGAGAAGCGCCACCATCGCATGTGCGATAAATGGTAGCAGTGCAAGGCTGATGAATTAATTCAGATCTTTTGTACCTTTAAATATCCATACTTTGCTACATCTATAACGTACCGCGGGTAGAATTATCTCGAAGTCAGCATATCGAAATTTTGTCCCACCACTATTATTGAATAATCAAATGTAATGTAAAATAACATCTAGGTTTCTCATTGCTGATCAACTATAATCTCAACTCCACAATGCAGATCCTGTGATGTTACGATTGCGAATGTACACATTGTGATATTGAAGCTGAAATGATATATTGTGCAGCCCCATAACTAAATAAATGAATGACTTGGGCACAAGGCTAATAAAATTAGAATTTTTTTAAAGGAAATGAAATATTATTATTGCAATACTACAATAGCACATATCACATATTTTCCAGTATCGTGCAGCCCTAATAGTTAATTTAATTTGATTACATCCAAAATAAAGTTGTTGTTTTTTATGTAATATATCTGTGGGCACTGTGTATACATATATTTAATACATATATTAAGTTGAAACAAGATTATATTTTGGATGAAATTAATCTTTGCTCAGCACTATTTTAATACATAATTTTTAAGCTTTATATCTGACAAAGTAGGAGATACTGTGAACGGGACGATCCACTCCTCAGATGTTGAAGAATCAGATTTGATCACCAAATATGTGTATACAGAGCAGAAGTTCCTGAGAAACTGGACCTTGTAATGTTTAATAAACTTTCATGTCCGTGTAAACATGCATATGTGATTCTAAGCCTTTTACATTGTGTTTGAAATGTTTAAACATGATTACAGATGAATTGAAAAGTGCTAACTCTTGCAACACAAGCCATTAACTGCCGATAATCCTGCTGAAAAACCAAGCTGGAACATTTTTCCAAGGCCTTGAACACACTAGTGCATTACTAGTAATGTAGTCAGTGCCTATACAGTCGTTTTTGTTCATATTTTACAGTACGCTCACCTATTTGTGTTGGCAGTGCTTTCAGATATACTTGCATTTTGTTGTTTTCTTTTTATGTACTTATCAAAATCAAAAATTGTAAAATGTCAATCTGTTTTTTGGGGGGAGTGTTTAGATGTGTAACATACTTTTGCAGTCAATCTTTACATGTAATAATAAATCTGTTACATGTGAATTGAATAACTTTTCCAGCAGTGTTACCAAAGACTATCATCAAGGAATAAAATGTTGCTCTTGTTTTTCAAATCTGATTTTGTAAGTGTAGTAACAATTTGGGGGAAATGTCCTTTTTTATTCAGGTTTTGGTGGACTTACTGGGAAAATAAAATGGTGTGGAATTGATTTTCAAGTTTCAACTATTCATTTAATTAAATGTAACATGTTCAATAACGACAGTTCTCAGTCATGGTAACTAGTGTTTAAAGTTTACAACTGTTGTCATTGCTATGTTTATAGTTGCATTGTGTTACCATACTTTCAGTGATAATGTCAGCCTAAATTACATCGCCTTTGTGTTTGTTTGATTGATTGATTGATTGATTGATTGATTGATTTGTGGCAGAAAACTTAACAATGTGATGCATTTTCATAAATATAGATTAAATGTATAAATTCTCCACATGAAATGTTGTAGTAATAGACTAATAATAATAATAATAATAATAACAACTTCATTTTTAGAAGCAACTAAGAACTTCACTTTTCATTCATGGCAGCTAGTGTTTAAAAAGGTTTATAGCTCTTTTAATTGCTTTATTATTTCCATTGTGTTGAAGTTGGATCCTGTCAAACCGTGGCACACTGCAACATATGATTAAAAGGTATGTTTTCCATGTTAAAAGTAGTTTTTGTCAACCATCTGTGACATCAATGCACAATTTCTAATTATTTTTTGTTTTTCAAACCTGATTTTGTAAGTGTAGTAACAATTTGGGGGAAATGTCCTTTTTTAATTTATTTTTATGTTTAATAATAACAAAAAATTTCAGTCTAGGCAACTAGTGTTTAAAGTTTATAACTGTTGTCATTGCTTTGTTATTACACAGCAAAAAAAAAAATGTGTACATTTAACTCAATTTGAGTTTAACTTAACACTCCTTGGATGTACATATGACTCCCTCCATTTTGGAGTTAAAGTAACATTTTCTAAAGTGTGAAATTTGTACATTACTCTCAGAGTTCATTTTAACACAGTAAGAGTTTATTCTTACACCGAACTGGAGTGTGTGCTACCCTTTAAAGTGTTAATATATTACCTTTTTTCCTATGTCATCAACTGGTGTGTGTGACAGATAACAGAGATCAAATATGTTGAAAATAGTTTTAATTTACTAAATGTTCATTAATCTTTTCAGAAATAATTTCAAAACATTTAACTCTTTGCATTTTAAAATGCAACAAGACATGTCTCAAGTTTAAGTAAAACATGATCACTGTTTGTCCAAAAAAAAAATGGTTTGATAAAAAAAAAAACTAGACTTCCCATCACTAGTGGGAAATACACTGCATATTGGGTTAAAAGTTTAACACTGAAAACAAAAAACTCTTAAATATACGCTCTTTCACACTTATGGATTAAAATGTACTCCGGTTTTAATACTGAACAACACCAAAAAAATCACACTGCATATTTAACCCTGGAATTTTTGCTGTGTAGTTGCATTGTGTTACCATACTTTCAGTGATACTGTCAGCCTATATTACATTCGTACAGTTTTTTTTTGTTTTTTTTTTTTGTGGCAGAAATATAACAATGTGATGTGTTTTCATAAATATAGATTGAATGTATAAATTCTCTACGTCAAATGTAGTAGTAGTAGTAATAATAATAATAACTTAATTTTAGTAGCAACTGTGTAATAACTACACTTTTTAGTCATGGCAGCTAGTGTTTAAAAAAGGTTTAGAGCTCTTTGAATTGCTTTGTTATTAATGCATTGTGTTGAAGTCGGATACTATCAAACCGTGGCGCACCGTAACATGCGATAAAAGGTATGCTTTCCTTGTTAAAAGGAGTTTTTAGCCTAACCATCTGCGACATCGACGAGCAAAATTTCTATTTCAGAAATGCCTTCTATTTCCGCGACATGGCGGCAGAACAACAACATAGGGGAGAGTGGGGCACAAAGTAACACTTTTTGGTTTTGGCCAAATAATGAACAAAGTAATGGGGTTAGACAAACTATTTGTTTTTCTACCTACAGTACAACAAGCTTCTCTTACAAATGAGCACTGGTTGTATGATCGCCAGACTTATGGTTTCTGTGCAGTATTGCCAAAAGTGCCAGGAGAATAATGTTACTATTTACCCCACCTGCGGGGCAAGTTGTAAAAGACAAAGGGTTAAAAAGGCAGATTTTACACAATTAACTTAAATCCAGTTTACTTTAAATAGTAGCTATATTTCCTCAGTACTTAACTCAATTTATTTTTTATTCTACATAGCACAACAGTATGTTTATTTATTTATTGGAAAAACACATTTGGATTATTATCCATTATTATACACCACATTTATTTGTAGTATTAGCAATAAAACATTTTTTGTCTATTAAAAATATTTTCTATTAAAAAACATTGAAAAAGTTCTCAACATTACACTCAATCCTAGATTTTTATTTAGCACCATTGCTAAATTAACAAATAATCAGTCATCCTTGGAACAAAATGTCCCACCGCATATTAGTAGTGATGACTTCATGAATGTTTTCAGTGATAAGATAGAAGACTTTAGACAGAAAATAGAAGATGTTAAACTTTCTGCACCACCTTATACTCCAGATCCAGTAAACATTCCACTGAATCAAAATAACCTACAATGCTTCAAAATCATAGAACAGGAAGAGCTAGATAAAGTTATAAATAGTTCCAAACCAGCTACATGTATGTTAGATCCAATTCCAACAAAATTACTGAAAGATTTGCTACCTGTTATAGGAGAACCTCTCCTTAACGTTATCAACTCTTCTTTAGCTTTAGGCCATGTTCCAAATCCTTACAAGCTAGCTGTTATTAAACCTATTATTAAGAAACCACAACTGGACCCCAGCAACCTAGCTAATTATAGGCCTATTTCAAATCTTCCGTTTATGTCTAAAATACTAGAAAAAGTTATTTCTACCCAATTATGCTCCTTTCTGCAGATGAACAATATTTTTGAAGTGTTTCAGTCAGGTTTCAGGCCTCATCACAGCACAGAAACCGCATTAGTGAAAATAACCAACGATTTACTCTTAGCTGCCGACCAAGGGTGCATCTCACTATTAGTTCTACTAGATCTTAGCGCCGCTTTTGACACCATTGATCACAATATTCTCATAGACCGCTTATTTTCTACAGGTGTCCAAGAACAGGCTCTTCAATGGTTTAGGTCATACTTAGCTGATCGTTACCAGTTTGTGAATATTAATGGACAACTTTCACAAGTAAGGCCGGTAAAGTACGGGGTCCCTCAAGGATCAGTTTTAGGCCCTTTGCTGTTTACAATATACATGCTTCCCCTGGGGGACATTATTAGAAAACATGGGATCAGTTTTCACTGCTATGCAGATGATACTCAATTATATATTTCAACTAAACCGGATGAGATGTCTAAACTGTCTAAGCTAACTGAGTGTATTAAAGATGTTAAAGACTGGATGACCAACAATTTTCTTCTCTTAAACTCAGACAAAACAGAATTATTACTTATTGGGCCTAAATCCTGCACACAGCAGTTCTCACAACTCGACCTGCAATTAGAGGGATACAAAGTTAGCGTTAGCTCTACTATAAAAGATCTGGGTGTCATATTAGACAGCAATTTAACCTTTAAAAATCATATATCCCATGTCACAAAAACTGCCTTCTTTCATCTAAGAAATATTGCTAAATTGCGAAATATGCCATCCATCTCAGATGCAGAAAAGCTAGTTCATGCTTTCATGACTTCTAGGCTGGATTACTGTAATGCTCTGTTTGCTGGTTGCCCAGCATCCTCTATTAACAAACTTCAGCTAGTACAAAATGCAGCTGCCAGAGTTCTTACCAGGTCTAGAAAATATGATCATATCACCCCAATTTTATCCTCCTTACACTGGCTGCCTGTTAAGTTTCGTATTGAATTTAAAATATTGCTTCTTACCTATAAAGCCTTAAATAATCTAGCTCCTGTTTATCTAACCAACCTCTTGTCTCGCTACAATCCAACCCGCTCTTTAAGATCTCAAAACTCAGGGCTTCTTGTAGTACCTAGAATAGCTAAATCGAGTAAAGGAGGTCGAGCCTTCTCATTTATGGCCCCTAAACTCTGGAATAGCCTTCCTGATAATGTCCGAGGCTCAGACACACTCTCACTCTTCAAAACTAGATTAAAGACCTATCTTTTTAGCAAAGCATACACTTAGTGCATTACATAGCGGTATGACGCATGATGTGCCCCACACACAATTTTGCTTCTTGTTTATATACACTATGAACAGCAGCTACGCTAATTATTGTCCTTATTCTGTATTTCCACCTGGGGGTACTCATCTCGAGGCCCCTCAGACTATGCAGTGCCACTGATGCGATCCAAGACCAGCGACGAGACGATCCCAAGGCTCCCGGACCAGGCCGTATCCTGAGCTGCTGCTGTGGTGGTCATGATGGAGAGCATAAGACTGATTCCTCTGATGCTCCAAGGACAGCCGTGTCTTCGCGGAGGTCCAGCTACTGCGCCTAGACTGCAGCTCTGCACAAGACGTTTGGCCATAGGAGAAATGGTCGTGCCCAACTGAGCCTGGTTTCTCTCGAGGTTTTTTAAATTCTTCACTTTCGCCAATTGGTGAAGTTTTTTCCTCGCCGCTGTCGCCACTGGCTTGCATGGTTCGGGATCTGTAGAGCTGCGCATCGATGGAATTGTTCCTCAGTGTTTGGACTCTCAGTAGTGATTATTAAACCACACTGAACTGAGCTAAACTGAACTGAACTTAAACACTGAAAACTGAACTGACACTTTTCAATTCACTATAAACTTCCATGTGAAGCTGCTTTGACACAATCTACATTGTATAAGCGCTATACAAATAAAGATGAATTGAATTGAATTGAATCAAAAGTCAAAAATTATTTTGTTTGTTTAATTGGTGTCCAATAGTGTGTGGCTTAATTGTAACACCCTGTTACAAGTAACCCTGCTGTGTCATGTTTTCCTCAAAACTGGCTGGTTATTACATCTTTAAAATGGTTCCATCTTTTAACCTAGAAGACGGTAATCACAATATAAGTGTTTCTCATCCAAATTTCGCCAAACTATTTCAATAGTTGGCAGGAAGACGTCTGCCGACACTGTGGTGAACGCCATAATGGTTAACCCTGAGCAAATACGTTAAAACTCTGTTACATTTTAACCCGCGTTACTTTGTGCCCCACTCTCCCCTACACTAGGCCTACTATGATCAAGACCACCTCAGGTACAGATTATGTGCTTTATTCAGTGTTAAATGCTCCCAATGTGAGTTTAAATACCCGTTCAGGTGACATTTTTTGCCATACAGCAGCATATAGTTTACCTCAGATATTAGCTAGCTATAACTAGCAGAGGGTTTGAAAATGAAAATCAGAACTAACAACATCAGTAACTCAGCAGCCTGTTAATAATGTTAATTGGTTTAATGTGTTAATTAGATTAAAAGCCTTTACCATTTTGTCGGGAGTGTGGTAGCTCATGTTTCTGTCATGATGCAACGCTTTTGGTGCAGACCGTGCAGACAGGCAAACTTGTTGCTGGAATCTTGTCGTGTCGCGTGTTGTTAGCACAATGCTAAATTACTGTTTATTACTGTCAAGCAGTTTTATTTTTGGAGGTGCATAAAACACAATCTGATATTTATCTAAAAGTTTAGCTTAGATTGGAATAGATTGAATGTATTTTTCTGCTTTTCAATTTTTTTTTGTTGTCATTCTCCACATAAAATTAACAATAAAACAGCTTCAGAGTAAATTTTTTCATAATTCTCCACACAAACTGTAATAATTAAGTAATAGTTTCAGAGTAAGTGAAGACCGTCGCCTGTCAATGCCGCCTTGTCTGACTAGAACCTCCACATTTTTGTTTGACACGTACTCATACAGTAGTTCAGTTTCCTGCATGATCCTGTATAGAAGTAATTCACGCTTACAGTCTGCGTTCTCGCCGTGACCGCAGTAAATGTAATCTTCAGCTGCCATCAGGACATATGAACACAGCTCAGCTTTCACCTGCTGTAGCCTGTAGATCACCTTCCCCGTCACTAAACCATTAGCCCGAATTACCTGCCATTTCACGGTGAAACTGGGGATTTACATAATTATAGGGTTTCATTGCTGTCTGAAAGATGTCTAGTTTCACTTATAAAATAGATTTTAGCATTCAAATGAAAAATGTATGAATGTATTCGCATTTAGATTACTAAATGCTTAAGTACTCCTTGGTTGTCATTTGAATGCTTGGGTGTCCGAAGCAGGTCACACAAATTTTGTTATTAATTTTAATCGAGTATTTATTTTGTGATATTAAATTATATTTAATCAGAACTTGGACTGTGGATTAAAGGTAATATTGTACACAATATATTATGTGAATACAAACTTTTATTTTGTTCACGATTAGTCTTGATTAATCGTTTAACGGCACTAATCATCACGAGCTGTGGCTATTATTTTGTGTTGCATGTATTTGAGCTGCACAATGTATTGCTAAATTATCATTATAGTATTAATTCATTCTTTCTTTTTTTCGGCTTAGTCCCTTTATTAATCTAGGCTTGCCACAGCGGAATGAACCGCCAACTTATCCAGCATATGTTTTACGCAGCGGATGCCCTTCCAGCTGCAACCCATGACTGAGAAACACCCATACACACTCAATCACACACATACACTACAGCTAATTTAGCTTACCCAATTCGAAGCACACATTTGGACTTGTGGGGTAAACCAGAGCACCCGGAGGAAACCCATGCCAACACTGGGAGAACATGCAAAATGCTGACTGACCCAGCCAAGGCTCGAACCAGCAAGCTTCTTGCTGTGAGGTGATCGTGCTACCCACTGCTCCACCGAGTTGCCCATCGCAATAATAGTATATGCAATATATGTATTGCAGACAGGTGGGATAAATTACATTTATTTTATGCATTGGTTGTTTATCTAAATTTGATAAAGGTTCAGATGGGACTGTATTATCTTTATCCTCACCTCTCAAGTAGTTCTGCTATTGACTGGAGTGACCCAAACGATCCAAATAAATACTAATAGCAGGAGCCAGTAAGAGTCAATATCTGCTGAGGTATTCATAGTGTTTTAAAGACTAAATGTTTGCACCTTGACACAATTTTTTTGTCTGAATTAATTAGATCTAGAATAATATATTTTACCTGATTATTTTATTATTAATATTATATAGCTAATAAAATGAAACAGAATAAATAAAACAAAGCTAATAAAAATAGCAGGGAAATTTTTAGGCTATCATTAGTAATATCGTTATCGCAATACTCAAGAACAATATCATGTTGCTTTTTTTGTTGTTGACATTTTACGAATCCTAAAGGACTCCAGTTTTAGCTTAAAAAATCTTCTCTAATGTTCTACTGCAGCAAAAACAAAATCACCTCCATCTTGGATTGCCTGAAGGTAGGTAATTTATCCTACATTTCTCATTTTTGAATTGCAATTATTGAACACTGTTTCTTTTAACATGTGCACAATGTTACTGCATCGAAGTAGCCCTTTTAACAAGCTGGTATGACGACTTATGTTTAAGATCTACAGCGCTCAGCATATATAAGTACACCCCTCACAAATCTATCTTTTAAATTCATATTTCTAAGCTATACAGTATTATAATTGTGCATATACATTCGATTAGTCAGTACTGAATCTGGAGCTTATCTAACAAAATAACTTACAATAACGGTCCAAAAACTACTACAGCTAAATTTATGTTATAGAAAAATATTAAATACAAATTTAAAAAAAAAGAGGAAAAAGCTAAAAAATTTAGTAGTTTGTAATATTTTTTTTTACTATATTTTGCTTAAATTCAATAGTATTATCTTTCAATTTCTAAATATGTTTGGTGACTAAAATATTATTTGAATAAATATATCTGTTTAATAAATCTGTTTTGTTTTAATGCACCAAAACACACATATTTACTGAGAAATTGATACAAATATTCATTTTCAAAATGGGCTGTACTCAATTATGCTGAGCACTGTATATGTTGTCTTGTATTTTGTCTTATGTTGTATTGTATTGACTATATGTACTGCAAAAAAAGACAATGCATCTCCACTTCCTTCCGCTGTAGAAAAGTGAAGCCAAAACATCCTGTTCATAGTAGCGTTGAGCTTTTGAATAATGATGCTGATTGTGTTATTTGGAGCCAGAGTCTCTGAGTATCAGAAATCCCACCCAAAAATCCTTAAACAGATCTTAAACAGTTGTGACATCACACCATTTTAATAACATTAAAGTACAAAAGCACAGTTATTAGTTAGGATGCTTGAATATACATCAGATTTATTACAACTTAATTCCAAAAAAAGACAATGTTTCTGTCAAAAAAAGTAAAAGAGTTCATTAAATTTATTTGGTAACTTTATTATTATTATTATTATTATTATTATTATTATTATTATTATTTATCTTTTTTTTTAAGTTTGGCTCACCTCCTTTTGAGCAGGATTTTTAAGCTATACTGCAGCCAGCCAACAGGGGGTGATCAAAATGTTTTGGCTTCACTTTTCAGGATGGTTGCTTTTCAGGACTTGTGTGATGAAGCACACATTTTAAATATATTTTTTATAATTGTTATATATATATATATTTGCAAATAACTTGCATATATTATTATTTTTTAGGGTTTTTTCGCCTTTAATTGGAATAGGACAGTGGAGGTTACAGATTGGAAGGTATTGGGAGCAGAGAGAGGAAAGGGTTGGCAAAGGACCCTGAGCCGGGAACCAAACTCGGGTCACTGTGAGCACCATGGTGCTATATGTCGGTGCACTTAACCATTAGAATATTGGCGCCAACAATAACTTGCATATTATATGTTTGTATATTATATATAGCATTCATAGAATGAGTGTTTAATAAGAGTAATAAAAGAAACCTGCTGCTACTTATAATGATAGAAATGCATTTTTAGTAATCTTAACCAGATGCTGGCAATAATCTTTTTGATTCAGCTGCTCTGGCTAGGTGTTTTCCAAAGTTATTAACTATTCAGCATTTTCTCTAACCTTGGTTTTGTTGGGAAATGGCAATTTATAAGATTAAGATTGGTAATATTTTCAAAGTCTCAAGCCAAAATATTGATAAATTACTAGTAAACATTGCAAAAGTTCCTTAGTCAAAGGCACCAATCGATGTACTGTCGCTTTTAGAGAGAACGTACGGATCCAATATAATAATACACATACATCAAATAACAAAAAGACCTAAAGTCTCAAATTCTGAACTGCATGCTACCTATCTATATGTTTATTGTGAGTTTGTTTTATTTCTGTTTACAGAAAACAGCACACAAGCATTGAGTTGGTTTAAAATCACTTGCAACTTAATCGGTAAATTAGCAGTTTTCAGTATTTTGTTATTCATTTATTATCATTATTTTCCTTGTTTATTTAATCTTTTGAATTGCGTTATGGGACCTTGATCTTTCTTCCAACAACTTTAAACCTTGAAAATCATTATTATCATTTTTTATAGTTGAAAGTGATATATATTTTCTGGGTTGGTGTCGTATATTACACTACAAAACCTTGTATTAAACTGACAGTACATTTTTAGTTGTTCAACAGACTTATTTCTCTATATATTGTTTCTTATACATTATATTATTATTTCAAACTACTAAAATGTCAATAAAAGTCACGTTGTCACACCGTAAAGTTGAATTTTTAACATTAAAAGTCGACAGAGCCGAGATCAACATCCCATAATTCACAACCATAAATAAACAGAACATACTTGTGAATGACAAAATATGGACACTGTTAATTACCAGATATTTTTTACAGCGTATGTAAACATTTTTGTCCATTAATCCAATGAATATATGCATTTCGATAAGTGCAATGTGAAAGAACAAGCTGTGCAGTAGCTACTAAAAAAACCCTAAAGTATACTTTGAGCTTAAGTTTCTGAATTCCTTTTAACGGCATTGTTATGTATGTGTTTGTAGGTCGTTTGCGATTTCTAAATACATCTTTGTTATACAGAAGTGTGCAGGACGGACTGGATTTGAATGCTTCAAACTGCTGACCTGCTTTGTTGTCTGTGAGTTTGTCGGAGAGAGTAACTTTACCCTCATGGTCTTGTTTCAGCCGCGGCCCGCATCATTAACCATTCTCAAAGTCAAAGAGACGAAGATGAGAGTGCTCATGTAATGTTACAGCAAACCTCTAACCGGTAACTTACCTGAGAGGATCGCATGTGCTGTATGTTTGAATGGATGTCTGTGTGTGTGGGTGTGTTTTCAAACCATATAAATGCTATCCCTTAAAGTAGAAATGAAATCAAAACTAACCCTATGATCTTGTTAGCTGACATTGCTAGTTTTGTGGTGAACAATTCATCTATGCATGTCCAGTTAAATTGTCAGATTACGTGTGTGAGGTATTGGGTGTGGCTAACATATTTAACCACGCCCCTATAACTGTGTGTTTTGACAACAAACAAAAATGGTGAGGAGGAGGTGTCTGTAAGGGTGTAATAACTCCTCCAAAACCCTTTCCCCCATCTTTATGAATGAAATGTTTACTTTTTTACTACATCCAAACGGCTCGCAGTAGAAAAAACAAGTCACAGCCACTGTTTTATCTTTTAATATTCCGTTTCTCTACAAACTGTCACAATACAAAAAAAAAGCGGTCACAGTTTCTGGTTCATGCAGACTTTAAAGGGCACCTATTTTACACCTTTTTCAAGATTTAATATAAGTCTTTTGTCTCTCCAGAAGGTGTCTGTAAAGTTTCAGCTCAAAAGTAGTGAGTATTACGCTGTAAAAGACTGATGCATTTACATGTACTTTGTAGATGTGTGTAAACGTAATATTCTGTAGTGCATTTAGTTATTGTTCAATCTCCGGCTGCCAGATAAACAGCAGAGTGACAGACATAAAGGAAGCAGATCACACGTAACATTTATGAGAAATACTACAGTAAGAACTTTCCCAATGATTATTTGATGTGTTTGTTGTGGAGTTAATTCAAGCCTTTCTGCGATGAGTCACACAATTCATTAAAAAGTTCACGCACACACACACAGACAGCACGTGCGTTTAACTTTGCACTGTTTTTGCAGGGCAAATGTGACAGGATACAGATTAATATCTACTGCTGTATGGATATCTGTTATGTTAATGTACAAAATAAACCTGATTTAACATCCACAAACCGGGATTGAAGCATGTTATTTTATAATCGTACTGAAACTATGCGGCTGTGGTGATGAATTACAGCTATTTTACCATCTTTAACTTACTTTATTGCAAACATACACTGTTTTTATAAACGTGTTAAACTTGTAACTCACATTTGATGATGATTGATGATCACAGAGAGCTGAACAGATCTTTTAATCCCAGTTGCTTTGCGCACGTCTTGTCTTATTGATATGATTGATATAAGACATGTTAATACACGGCTGTCAATCAAATGGGTGGGTGGGGAAACCGCATTCTTACATCACGTTGCGGTTGGCCTCAAAATGGGAGGGATTTGGATCTTATTTTAACGTCAGGGGAAAAAAAATAGGCTTACTGTCTTTATATCACCCCAATATGACTGTGGACACACTGTACCTACACACAGTTTTGTCCAAACAGCTTACAAAAGATGATTTTCATCATAGGTGCCCTTTGAAGCTCCGTACCGTGTTGAGTTTGCATTTTGGACGTTTCCTTGTGAGTATTTTCCTATTATGAAAAGCATTTCAAAGCCTATTGTATTATTTCTTAGGAACCCCTTGCCATTCTCTACTGGTCAGACGATCCCTCACTTTAGTCAACACAACACCTAATGTTCCTGCTGTTATTGTGAGGGATTCATTGATGCATATTGTTCCACTGAACAGCATATCTTCACGATCTGTAGTCAAAATTATTAACTTAACTCTTCCTCTGAAATGTTTTACGCTTCTATGTTTTACTACATGGAAAAGCATTGTTCATTATGATGCGATTTACCTTCTATGTGTGATTTGGACAGGAATAACAGCACTAATTTTTCTAATCCCCATAGATAAGAAAAAATAAAGCAGTGACTGGAATTTGAAGTAAACTAGTGGAGTAAAAGTACAGATACTGCACTAAAAATGTACTCAAGGGAAAGTAAAAGTGCACATTTTTAAAACTACTTAGTAAGTAGTAAGTTTCTGAGGAAAAACTACTCAATTACAGTAATTTGAGTATTTGTAATTTGTTACTTTACACCACTGCTAGCGTTTATAGAATTTTTGTACCATACTAAAGTTATGTGTGCGTGTGTTGTGTGTGTGTATATATATATATATATATATATATATATATATATGTTATAGTATAAGTTATACAAAAGTTTTAGTGTAGCAACTTTATTAACTCCACAAGGGGCAATTAAAATAAGGCAGTATAGCATCATGACACATCATACAAACAAAATCACACAAAAACAATACGATAAAGTACAAAACGCATTCCAGCAAGCTGCATAATAAATTCAGAAAAATAATAATAATAATAGTTAAAAACATTATAATTAAAAATACATCTCAAACTCAATTCCTGGAGGGCCACAGCTCTGCATAGTTTAGCTCCAACTACCTCCAACTCACTCCTGCTTAATAGTCTTTAGTAGTCTTGAACACCCTGATTAGTTGGATCAGCTGTGTTTAATTAGGGTTGGAGCAAAACTGTGCAGAGCAGCGGCCCTCCAGGAATCCAGTTTGCAACCTATAAATTAAAGCTTGCTAAAATTTAGCCTTATAAAGCCTTAGCTTCTGAATAATACTGTACGTATTATGGGATTTACAACTCTTTGGCAATGCTCCAGCATAACTAGTGAACTGGTAAACTTTAATAAATATTGTACTATACTTGAATACACCACAGTTTACTGTAGTAAAAACTCAAGTACAAGCTAAGCTATCGTAGAAAATTACAATATTGTGTGATTTGTTATATTACTATAGTTATTGTGTTACAATGGCAACTAGATATTAGGGCTGTGCAAAAATATCGATACATCTAACACGATAATTTCATTTACGATAGTGTCTCGATAGTCAGCATCAGTACACAGCTTCAGTCTTTCTCTTTCACGCTTGTCCTAAGTAATTTTTGTGAAAACCTCAGATACTGGTGGTTGGTTCCTGATGTTTGTGCACCTTTTTTACCAAGCAAGTGTGTGGACGCCATAACGGCACAGTTCAATTTGCCTAGTCATGCCAGAGTCCCGCGGAAAAAAAGTGATTGACAGGTGGTAATATGTGTGTAACTTATCTTTCTTTATTTATTTATTTATTTATTTATTTATTTATGATTTGGTTATGAGTAAAACAAAGGCCATGCGGGTCAGGTAGTTGAAACGGTAGGCTACAAATAATTAATTAGTTAGAATTTATTAATTATTCATAAATAATTAATTCACCTCCCTCTATGACGACGATGCCATGGTCCATTGCCATGTTTCACATTAGACATCGTACGATGCCAACTTGGTCAACATAGCCATCAACCCAACAACATCAACCCTACACGCTATACCAGGGAGTACTAAATTAGACAAAAAATAAATGCCATTTGTAAGCTTTGCAATATACATAGTTCTCTGTTCAATCACACTGTGCAGTTTTAGTGAATTGGAATGGATGGAAAATAAATTGGAATTGGAATTTTAATTTGTCTGCCGACTTTATCAAGTTGTCAATATAATGTGACACACATACTAATACAAACTATTGCAATATATCACAATATGTATTGTATTGCGATATATCGCGATATATTGTATCGTGACCAATGTATCGCGATATATATCGTAAATGTTGGCTACAATTGATTCTGAAATTGATATTAAATGACACTTGCAAGCACATTGAATGCTAATATGGAATGATTACTGAATGACAGGTACTAGATCATGATCCTGCCAACAATTATAATAGATTTCATTTCAGCATTTAATTTATTAAACTATTTCTCCTGTTAAACATTTTGTTCCTTTTTCAAAGGAGTTTCAGAAGTAAAATAGGTTGATATGTTCACCTATAGGTCAACACTGTGGCTCAGTGGTTAGCTGCTGGGTCAGTTGGCATTTCTGTGTGGAGTTTGCATGTTCTTCCTGTGATGGCGTGGGTTTTCTTCGGGTGCTCTGGTTTTCCCCACAGTCCAAAGGCTTGCGGTTAGTGAATTGGGTAAACAAAATTGGCTGTAGTGTATGAGTTCGTGTGTGAATGTGAAAGTGTACGCATCCGCTGCGTAAAACATATGCTGGTTGGTAGTTTATTCTGCTATGGTGATCCCTGAAAAATCAGAAGCCGAAGGAAAATAAATGAAGGAATGTTGACCTATGACAAATCTAAAGGGAAATATGTAAGGAGGGACAGATTTTTATCCATTGCGTTAGTGAATAAAATCATGAGTTTTCGTTTGCATGAGGATGAATATTTTTTTCCAGGAATCAGGCCATGCTTATTTGAGCTTTTAAACGCTGGAAACTGAAATGGTCATGAGAAAGTGGAAGCTGAAGATCAAGTTCACTCTTAAGAGCAACTCGACGCATCCCAGTGGTGAGGCTTTTTAAAAAATGTTTTGTTTCCTGCTTTTATAACCATAACCTGTATTACATCATTGTTAACTGCATTAACGCTGTTCATTTTGAGCTTTTTTATTGCCATTGATGTTTCCAGTAAAGCCTTTAACATCTTACATTTTTATTTTTAGAGCTGTTTACTGAAATGTGCTGTGGAGAAAACAAAATGAATATATGTAGATGAACATTATCACATTACATTAAAGAAAAACTTAACTTTCAGTCAGGATTTCACATTTAATTAAACTTTTTCTTTGAGGTTCCACTTGTTTAACCACTTGTTGGGTTATAGATTAGAATGTACCAACCAGTGTTATGATCCAAGAGGCTCAACCTAGCATTTAGGGTTCAACCCAATGTTTGGGTTAAAAATACAACCCAGCATCTTTTCATAAGTGTAATGTTGAAATAATGATTGATTGATTGATTTATTGATTGATTTGTTTATTTATTGATTAATTGGTTAATTTAATGATTGATTAGTTTGTTTATTGATTGGTTGGTTTATTAAATAATTGATTGATTGGTTAATTAATTAATTTATTTATTTAAGGATTGATTGATTGATTGATTGATTGATTGATTGATTAATTGATTGATCAATTGGTTTGTTTATTGATTGATTGGTTTGTTTATTGATTGATTGTTTGATTGATTGGTTTATTTAATAATTGATTCAATTATTTAATGAAAAATTTAATAATTGATTCATTGATTAATTGATTCATTCATTCATTCATTCATTGCTTGATTGGTTTATTTAACGATTGATTGATTGATTGATTGATTAGTGATTGATTTAATGAATTATTTAATTATTAAATAATTTAAGGATTTACTGATTTAAGGATTGATTGATTGGTTTATTAATGATTGATTGATTGATTGATTGATTGATTGATTGATTGATTTAATATTGATTGATTGGTTTATTAATTGGTTCATTGTTTGATTGGGTTATTGATTGATTAATTGATTTAATTGATTGATTTGATTTAATAAATGATTAATCATTAAATAATTTAAAGATTTATTGATTTAAGGAGTGATCAATTGATTGGTTTATTTAATGATTGATTGGTTTATTTATTAATTGATTGATCGGTTGGTTTATTTAATGATTGATTTAATGAATGATTTAATGATTGATTCATTTATTAATATAAGAATTATTTGCTTGATTGATTGTTTTATTGATTGGTTGGTTATTTATTGATTGATTTGTTTATTTAATCACTGATTGATTTAATGAATGATTTAATGATTGATTAATTTAATGATTTACTGATTTAAAGATGGGCGACGCTTTTTTAGATGACTTGCACTTATCTGTCATCTAGTGTTGAAACTAGTGTGTTTTTATAGTAAATTAAATGTCACAAACAAACAAAAAACTGAAGGTAAAATTGAATTAAATGTTATATTTTGAAGTAGAAGAGCTAGAAAGTGTGTTTCATAATTACTACAATATACTACAATAATACATCTTAATATACAACATTGATGAATAAGGATCCATACTTTTAATTTTCTCAAGACATGAGGACTGTTTTTGTCCCGAAGAGCAAACTCAAGCTCCTGGAAGCTGATCTTTTGATGAGTGTAGATGGACTGGTTTTTGGTCTTCAGACTGGTTTATGGGTTTGTTCTGTAAATCCATCAAAGTCGCACAGATTGATGTTTTGTTATTTGTGTTCGATGCCAGATCTCCTCCCCTTCTTACTGGGAACTCTGAACATTGTTTTTCAGTCACAGCAAATGCTTTTACTCTATTTTAGGGTGGAATGATTTCCTTACAACCTTCAACCTCAAAAAGGCATTTGGCATGTTCAGTAGGAGATTGACAGCTGTATTTTTAATATGCTGACTGATGTGGCTTCCAGTTTGAAAGGAAAAAATTCATCTTATAAGGTATCAATTATTTTTGGGTACCTTTAAGCAGCTTTCCATTGAAACAAACTTTTTTATCATCCAATATCTGGCTATCCTGTTCTGTTCCTTTAAGAGAATCAAATGTGACAAAATGACAATTTTTTTATAGCATTTAGTTTAGGAACATTTAAGAAATGTTGAGCCTTTATGCTTTTTTTCTTGTGGTGTGGACTACTGTAGATATCAGATCTTGTACTTCGTCATATTCCTGTTTTCCTTTCCTTCAGACACCCAAATGAAACGAAGATTATTACGCCGATTCTGATTCTCCATATCCTCTACTTTCTCTCTTAACTGATCCAATTCAGACTTACTGACCGCTGGATTCCCTTGCCACTCTTTCTACGTTTCCTCAAGAAACTCCACGTGAAGTTTATCTATCAATTCATCTTAAAATTCTAAATTGCTTATGATTGTTTGCGGCTGGTCCTGCATTATTCAATTTATGGTTCAGCAATCAGACGATTCCTAAGCCACTATAAATACCCTAAGTTCCATATAACAGCCATCTTCATTTCCTAGATGGGTGGTACGGTGGCCCAGTGGTTAGCACTGTTGCCTCACAGCAAGAACTTCATATATTCTTTATTTTAGTCTATACCAAGCCAACCAATGTGTGTGAGTTTACACGTTCTCCCCATGCTCACGTGGGTTTCCCCTGAGTTGTCCGGTTTCCTCCCACTGTCCAAAAACATGCAACTTAAGTTAATTGACTAATCCAAATCGGCACCATAGACATGCTCCTAGTAAGTAGACATCTCCTAATAGCAATCACTATCTGTTCATTAGCTACTACAGCAGGGGAGTTCTCAAGATCTACCTGAGCTCAAACTCCTCTCTCGCTTTGCAAACGGGAAGGAGCCCCGGGCTCGAGGATCTTATGAGCTCAGGGCTCTCTCTCGGGACAGCATGCCAATCAAGCTTTATAATCAATCATCAGCTACGTGTGAACTCTTGAAACGTTTTTCAACATCCTCGATTTGCATGATCAGAGCCGAGAGGCTAAATTGTCCGTAGTGTTTGAGTGTGAATGAGTGTGCATGGATGTTTCCCAGAGATGGGTTGCAGCTGTAAGGGCATCCGCTGCATAAAACAAATGCTGGATAAGTTGGCGGTTCATTCCACTGTGGCGACCATTAGATTAATAAAGGGAATAAGCTGAAAAGAAAATGAATGAATTAATGAATAAAAGTAATTTAGGATGGCACGGTGGCTCAGTGGTTAGCACTGTGGCCTCATAGCAAGAAGGTCGCTGGTTCGAGTCCTGAGCATTTATGTGTGGAGTTTGTATGTTCTTTCCGTGTTGGGGTGGGTTTCCTCCTGGTGCTCCAGTTTCCCCCACAGTCCAAAGACATGCGCTATAGGTGAATTGGCTAAATTGTCCATAGTGTATGTGTGTGAGTGAGAGTGTATGGGTGTTTCCCAGTGTTGGGTTTCAGCTGGAAAGGCATTCACTGTGTAAAACATATGCTGGAAAAGTTGGTGGTTCATTCCGCTGTGGCAACCCCTGAAGCCGAAAAGAAAATTTATTTAAAATTACACAAATGAAATAAATGTCTTTAAAGTATTTAACTTCCCTCTACTGTAACCTCAAAGCTTGCACACTTTACATTATTAACATTTAACATTAGTGATGAAGATGAAGTTTTTTAAAACTGGTGAAGCATAAACATGTTTTGTTTTTTTCTTAAAGTGCGCTACCACTATAGACTAGTATTAATGACAAAGGGCTTTTTTGCAATGCTCTTCTATTACAAACATCAAAGCCATAGGAGGCGGTCAGACAAAGCTTGCCAGTTTGAGTTTTTCCTGGTCGTCCTCATTCACTTTCCTGATTCCTCTGCTTACAGAGACTGCACAAGCTGTTGGCCGGCTCAAATGGACCTGGATAAAGATTTTTTTGTAGTCTTGTGATGTGATATAGAGCGAGTTGATGACATTTTAAGGTGGTTTTGTAGCTGAAATATGTGGCTGAGCCTGTTGGATGATAGCGTGCCAAATAACCAGTGTTTGAACAGTGAGCTGCTGAAAGAGAGAGAGAGAGAGAGAGAATAGTATATATAGTTTAAATTCGAATTAAATTTTTAGAGTAAAATTTATTTTATCTTTGCCATGATGACAGTAAATAATATTTGACTAGATATTTTTCAAGACACTTCTATACAGCTTAAAGTGACATTTAAAGGCTTAACTAGGTTAATTAGGTTAACTAGGCAGGTTAGGGTTATTAGGCAAGTTATTGTATAACGATGGTTTGTTCTATAGACTATCGGTAGGGCCATACGGAATCTGCGGACATTTTTTGCTATTTCTGCGGAGTATTTTGGTAAAAATCTGCGGATTTCTGCGGAATTATTCTGGAAGTATCATAACTAAAACCTTAATATGTTAAATAAAAAATAATATCTTTTTAACTTGTATTTAATGTTTAAAATGCAAATCCAATTAGATTACTGTAAATAGTTAACTTTAAGTAAATAAACAGAATTAATGATGGGCTAAAAATCTGCGGAAAATCTGCAGAAAATCTGCGGAATTCTGTGCGCGCAGATTCCGTGTGGGCCTAACTATCGGGAAAAAATGGCCTAAAGGGGCTAATAATATTGACCTTCAAATGGTGTTTAAAATTTTAGACACAAGTTAAAAACTTTAATTATAGTCGAAATAAAACAAATAACACTTTCTCCAGAAGAAAAAACATTATCAGACATACTGTGGAAATTTCCTTGCTCTGTTAAACATCATTTGGGAAATATTTAAAAAGAAAAAAAAAATTACCACCTATTCACCTACTTATCATTTCATAATCTTCATAAAAGCAAGTCAATACGATTCAATAATGTGTAAAAACAGAGCATCAGTACAGTGCCAAATAATTTCGAAAGGCAAATCAATACTTTTGTAGGGCCAAAAAATCTAATACATTTCTAGACTGCACCAAGCTATCAAGTAATGTGACAGCTGGGTTTCCATCACCCTGTGTTAAAGGTGCAGTAGGTGATTGTATTCAGAAACATTTGTTGTTGTGCTGGTTGAAAGTCTCTTCACAGTCCAATAGTAATGATTACAGTAAATGATCTAAGTGTATTTATATGTGTTTTTATATTCTGGGTGAGGCATAAGACTAAAAAACATTCATCCAATTAAATATTGTCAGGCCAACAATTCCTATAATTCTGATGAGTAGCCCAAACTGTCTGTCAACAAATGTAGATTTGTACAACTGCGCACCTCTTTTCACACAGATCTGCCGATGCGTGTTGGGCTGCGGTCACATGGACATGAGTAACATCGGTAAAAACAAATGCTGAATTAAAACTTTTTAAAATCCTGAATCAATATTGCAGTTACTTTTGCACGCTGGAGGGAGGACGACACCATGTCTGAAGTATTTCTTTTAGACTGGTAATGTTCTGTTTGAAAACTATTTTAGTCACACAAAGCTTATGTAGATTGTGTTGTTATTATGAATGGGTTATATCTGCACCAAAGTGTTGTTCAGCCCCTGAAATCTTCCGGCGAAAGATTGATGTGACTATTTTCAGTTTCATAAGTGACATTTACAGCATCGATAATGTAGATTTTTGGAAGAAGCGATCCTTGCATACATGAAATATTGCACATTATGACACGTTTTGCTTGCTACACAACTGAAAACGTGCTAGATATAATACAGTGTTTCGTTCAGAATTGTAGTATAATAAAGTACTGTAAAGTTTTCTAACTGGCGAATGACCTGATCTAGTGGGTCTCTGTCATCTTTAATGTGCACGTCGCAATTTCAGGAGGCGCTTTGGGTGGCAAGGGAGGGATTGTATTTTAAAGATATTATGCTAACTGGTTAGCATTTAGGCAGATCACCTACTGCACCTTTAAGACACATTTTGAAGCATCACATTTTCAACGACAAATTAAAGAAGAAATTCCTTTAATTCTCAAAGTTTTTACTTTTGTTTGAAGTGGTTATCTACTTGTGCGAGAGAGAAAAAAGAAATGTTAATGCAAATAAAAGAGATGGAAACACATTTGCAGAGTAAACAGTAAATTGTTTACTGTTGCTTACCAATACTACAGTCTATGTAAGTCAAGTAAAGTTTCAAGGCATGTGACTGGATGTTTGCTGCTTATGTCTTTTATGTGCTTTAGATTTTGTGAAACCACAAAAACATACACTCACTGGCCACTTTATTAGGTACACCTTACTAGTACCGGGTTGGAACTAAAAAAGAACTGCCTCTTTTAAGATTCAACAAGGTACTGGAAATATTGCTCAGAGATTTTGGTCCATATTGACTTGATAGCATCACGCAGTTGCTGCAGACTTGTCGGCTGCACATCCAGGATGCGAATCTCCCTTTCCACCACATCCCAAAGGTGCTCTATTGTACTGAGCTCTGGTGACTGTGGAGGCCATTTGAGTACAGTGAACTTATTGTCATGTTCAAGAAATCAGTCTGAGATGATTCGCGCTTTATGACATGGTGCGTTATTCTGCTGGAAGTAGCCATCAGAAGATGGGTACACTGTGGTTATGCGATGGACATGGTCAGCAACAATACTTCGGTAGGCTGTGGTGTGGACACAATGTTCAATTGGTACTAATGGGCCCAAAGAATGGCAAGAAAATATTCCCCACATCATTACACCACCACCACCAGCCTGAACCATTGATACAAGGCAGGATGGATCCATGCTTTCATGCTGTTTATGCCAAATTCTGACCCTACCATGCAAATGTCTCAGCAGAAATCGAGACTCATCAGACCAGGCAAAGTTTTTCCAAGCTTATATTGTCCAATTTTGATGAGCCTGTGCAAATTGTAACCTCAGTTTTCTGTTCTTAGCTGACAGGAGTGACACCCGATGTGGTCTTCAGCTGCTGTAGCTCATCCGCCTCAAGGTTGGACGTGTTGTGCATTCAGAGATGCTCTTCTGCATACCTCGGTTATAACGAGTGGTTTTTTTGAGTTACTGATGCCTTTCTATCAGCTGGAACTAGTCTGGCCATTCTCCTCTGACCTCTGGCATCAACAAGGCATTTGCGCCCACAGAACTGCCGCTCACTGGATATTTTGTTTTTTCTGACCATTCTCTGTAATCCATAGATATGGATGCAGATGCAGAGTGCTCAGGTTCGAGTCCGGTGACACATGCTATTGGTTTGGTTTTATGGAAATGTTTAAGTCAGTGGTTCACTATATAGCTGATCTGTATGACAAGCTCCGCCTTCTTGTGGACGTGTACAAGAAGGACCTGCATCTGAAACATACAAAAACATATTTCAAATTCGTAAAAATGTAGACAAGGTCGCTGGTTCGAGCCTCGGCTGGGTCAGTAGGCATTTCTGTGTAGAGTTGCATGTTCTCCTCGTGTTCGTGTGGGTTTCTTTCAAGTGCTCCGGTTTCCCCAACAGTCCAAAGACATGCGATGCAGACAAATCGGGTAAGCTAAATTGTCCGTAGTGTATGTGTGTGAATAAGTGTATATGAATGTCTTCCAGTGATGGGTTGCAGCTGGAAGGGCATCCGCTGCTTAAAAAATATGTGCTGGATACGTTGGTGGTTCATTCCGCTGTGGTGAACCCTGACTAATAAAGGGAATAAGCCAAAAAGAAAATGGATGAAAAAATGTAAACAGCGCCCTCTAGTGGACCGGTCAGCCAAAATATGCAACGAAATATAACCAGAGTGGCATATTGTATTTTGTCCAAATATTTTTTTAGCATATATACTCTGTAAAAAAATGGAATGACAAAAAGCCAAGATAACAAATATTCTTATGTTGAGTTAATGAATGTTAATAAGTTATTCAGGTTTCAACTATATATTTTTAAGTTCTACAAAGTTTAACTTAATATTTTTAGTCCGTTGTATTAATAGTGAAGTTCTGATGACTAGAAAAATCCATTTGATTACAACAAAAAAATTTTAGACAGCAAGAATTGTTTTACAGTCACCAGATTAAGAGAGGGACTAAGTGGAAAAGAAAATGAATGAATTAATATACTTCACACTTCTAAACAACTTAACAACTACTAAAATGACATTTATATAAAAAAAAAATCCAAAAATGTAAGAACAAACTGATCATTGTGCAACATACATAACACTTTAATAACACCATACATGACAAAAAAACATTTAAATTATTTGTCAGTCTTTAATATGCAAATTCAGTGTTGAGCAAAATTCAGATCTGGAGGGAGGGAGACAGAGAGAGAGAGTTAATCAGCTTGAGCTGTTAATGCATTGCTGTCGGCAAACTGTAACTGCAAACTGTACAGTCTCACAGTTCATGAGAGCCTTCATTCATTTATGGCTTGTGTTTGCCAAGATGATTCATTTGTTCTGAGTATAAATGTGCTGTCATGTTCCAGCGCTTTCGTGTAATTTGAATAGTACACACAGTGATATTTGACTCACACTGGGTGGTTATTATCCTCTGCACTAAAACGAGCCGTTTTTGACAGATTATTGATTTGATGTTAATGTGGAGGAGTGTAACTCACAAACGCTGATGGCCATTTATTTATTTAGGGTGGAAAATATGGCCAGGAGACCTTATATACTACCTTAATAACATTATAGTAATTCTGTTTTAATTATATGCAGATAATATGCATTAATTGTGACAGTGGTTAAATTAAGATTTTTACTACTTTTTATACACTTATTGTCTGTTTACTGCACTGTAAAACCTAACAGTGAAAATCACTAAATGAAATAAGTTAGTTTAACATAATTAATAAAAAAGTTACTTTTGACTTAATGAAAAAGAGTTATGTTAACCGATTGTATTAATTTATTACATAAATTGATTGTATAAAGCAGAACTCAAACCTAATAAGTTAATAATGAATGAATTAATTATAATTTTTGTTAACTCTAATGCTAGAAGAAATACTAAACCATTTGAGTAGCTATATAGTCGTTTGGACTTTTTTGTTCTCTCACATACCAATTTGATAACTGAACTTAAAATGTTTAAATTACCACTGCTCTAAATATTTGACGATATCAACACAAATAATATATATATATATATATATATATATCAAAACATAAATGGTTTGCCACAATCGGTTTTCTCAAACAGTTTGAGTTAACTTATCAGGTTTTACAGAGTGTAATATCATTAAGGTTGATATTTAAATGAGCTTTATTTATATGTAAATGGTAGTTATAGTTCATAATAGTAATAATAGTTCAGTTTACCTAACACCATACATTAAGATTATTTTGATTATATAGTAATTATACATAAATTGCACATTTTATATACAGTATACAATATTGTAGTCAGTGTTGTAATGTGACCAGTGCGGACAGGGGGATACGTCCTCCTTACTTTTAGAGATAGACCATTTAGAAACAGGTGATTACTAATTATATTACCGTAAACTTTTGGATCTCCTTCAACTGCCCCCACCCCACACACACACACACACACTTTTAAAATGTGCGCTACGCCTCTGAATGTGACAGTGTTTTTACTTCATACATATGTTATTCATAATCATCATGCTATTATCAATAAATATGCAAATAAACAAATACTGTACATATGACAGAATTGCAGGTATACAATATACAATACAATTCAATACAATAAATGTATAATTTACAGTAAACTGAACCCAACAATAATGTAATGTTTAAATATAATAGGGAGCCTTATTGTTTTTTTTGTATCTATAACAAAGTTGACTTTTGCACCATTTTGTGCTTTAGCTCTCAAGATGCTAACCTCAAACCAGAAACTACAGGTCTAAAACAGAATCATATTATTGTTAGAAGTAAGAAGGCGACATGGTGGCTCAGTGGTTAGCACTGTCACATCACAGCAAGAAGGTCGCTGGTTTGGCGTTTTTGTGTGGAGTTTGCATGTTCTCCCCGTGTTGGCGTGGGTTTCCTCCGCATGCTCTGGTTTCCCCCACAAGTCCAAAGACATGCATTATAGGTGAATTGATTAAACTAGTGTAAAATAATTTAATAAAAAAGTGTATGAGTGTGTGTGTGTGTCTGTGTGAGAATGTATGGATGTTTCCCAGTACTGGGTTGCAGCTGGAAGGGCATCCTCTCTGTAAAACACATGATGGATAAGTTGGCGATTCATTCCGCTGTGGCGACGCTTGATGAATAAAGTAATTAAGCCAAAGGAAAATTAATGAACGAGTAAATAAGACTAAGAAATTTAAAACAATAACAAGGTAGACATAATCTAATATTAGTGTATCCTAAACATTGTGTACAAGCTAACGAAAGAAGAAAAATGACATGCCCCAGTGCCTAGAGTTTCCCGCCAGAGGAAGTGATATCACTTGCAGCAAGTCACATGGTTTTGTTCTGCCTTTTTATAACCAATATAACAAGAGTTGACCAAAATGGAGGGACAAACTCTAAATAATAATCTTTATCTTAAATTGCAAATAATACAGAAAATAAATGTTTGGTGCAAATGTTTATTTGACTTAGTAGAGAAAAAACACAAAAAATGACAGTTATTTTTATCATAATTTAAGCTGAATGTATGAATCACGAGGCAGGCAGTCAAAAATAGGCATAATCTTTAAAGGTGCAGTATGTAAGTTTGACACCCAGTGGTTGAACTAGGTATTGCACGCCTGGATCAAAACACACGCAAGCGCAGGTTGCCAGATTAATGACATCAACAAGAGTGAGCCTGACGATCTAGCCTAACGGCTGAATTAAACCGTGTTTTAAATAAAACCAACGACACGTGATAGAAGGAATATTCTCTACATTAAAAAAGTTTTTATTCTAACCAACTCCTGAAATTTATATTTTAGAAACGGCTTTTATTTCTTGCAGCTGAACAACAGAATAAACAATGATCACCTCAGGTACACCTCATGTGCTTTATTCAGTGTTAAATGCTAATAATATGAGTTTGAATGCCATTTTACATGACATTTATTGCCATATACTGAAAGCAGCAGCAGACAGTTCACCTCAGATCGTCTTGGCCCCCTCTGCACCGCATCCATCTCTGCTCTTCAGATATGTCATTGCCCCTTTCTCCCCACAATCTCCCTCTACCTCCCACAAATCATCTGTCTCTGCCGGAAATTACTTTTCCCACTCCCACTCAACTAATGTTTACATTGGTAACATTTATATTATGTGCTAATTAATTACCACCTTGTGTGGAACTCTGAATCAGTGTCTCATTTCGGAGTCTGCTACTGTCCACCGGAGGTCATGTTTCCATGCGGAGGCACACTTTGAGAGCCTTCCTGACTGAATGAATGAAATACGCTGTTTTCCACCAAGGCAACCAGGGGTGCTGAAATATAATTGGCTAAACTGGCAGTGGGCAGGTTAAATGACCAAAGCAAAGGCAAATGTTCTGCCACAAAACGCACATTTTTTTTTAAAGCAGAATATCTGACTTCAGCATTGTATTTTTAGATAAACAAGAACGTTCACTTAGCATGTTTCTTAAATTTCTGCAAACATATTATGGTATTTTTTTGCTTTTAGAAGAGTCAAAAACACATACAGCACATTTAAGGTAAAAATTTCAGGACGAAATGTCCCTGAATACACACAAAAAGCATTATTTGTAGAGATAACTTTATATAATTTGTGTTATTATTCAAAACGTTTCATTAGAGTTTTTTAAAAAATAAATGTGGGTCTTGGAACTCTAGAATTACGCACATTCATGCTGTATACTCTCTCATAAATCCATAAGTGGTACAGTAATATTAGCAAAACGACAAACAAAACATTTAAAGTTTTAAGAAGTACAGTTCTTCATGCGATATGACCTTTTATAGTATATTTTTCTCTTTTGAGATTGCAGTGTAGCTAATAAGCCTATGAGGCGGATGTGTTTAGTGTGTGATTCATACAGACAGATCTGCAGCAGTTTCTGGTTTACTTTAGTGAATGTGCCACAGGCTCTGTTTAATCTGTGCTGAAAGCTGGAAACTGCAGAGGCGCGGCTCAAAACTCTCTCTCTCTGCTCAGACATGTTCAGATATGTTCTCTTTATGACCATACACGACATACAGACCGGTAAAATGCGTTATATATTAACTATATGCCATAAAATTCCACTTATTTGCACTTTTGCTGTGCTGAGACATTTATAACCGCATGAACAGAGGTGGCGCTGTTGTTTACTAATGATGAAAAGTCCTGAACATCCTGTCAGACTTTAATATTTGTTGTTGTCTGTCAAAATGATTCAGTCAAATGTTGCATTTAATATGACTGAATAGTCGCAGGACATTTTAAGGTTCTTAAATGCATAATGTCTTGAAGTTTTCTTTCTTTTCTTTTAATTACTGATGATTTTGTTCACTCAGGATTGCGGTTGACCGGGATACAGCGGCGCCTGCTGGAGGAAAGTGGCATTACAACTGTGAAACCATCATATTAGGTTTGAGAAACAAAATAACTATGAATTGATTTGAGTTTTATAGAAAATATGTTCATAATTTGATTTAAAAAACTAATATGATGGTTTCACAGTTGTAATGCCACTTTCCTCCAGCAGGC
>CAIGQZ010032248.1:1532747-1547364 GCA_903798205.1 Danio tinwini | reverse complement strand
AAATGAATAGTAGAGAAGTCAATGTTTTTCTTATTATCTTTAAACAACGAGTTTCTTCACTCTGTTGAGCACAAAAGAAGATATTTTGAAGAATGTTTTAAGAAAATGTTAACCATTGACTTTCATAGGCAACACGAATACTACGGAAGTTAATCGGTTTTTAATTATCTTCAAACAATGAGTTTATTTACTCTGTTGAGCACAAAAGAAGATATTTTGAAGAATGTTAGAAACCATTGACTTCCATAGTAGGAAAAATGAATAGTAGGAAGTCCAAGAATAGTGGGTTTTTAGCTCTCTTCAGAAAATCATGTTTTGTGTTTAATAGAAGAAAGAAACTCAAACACATTTGGAACAAGTAAACATTGACAGAGTTTTCATTTTGGGGTGAACTGTCCCTTTAATACTGTAGTCTTTGTGCTTTGTGCTGTGTCTCCTGCTTCTGCCAGTATTAATGATTCCCTAAATGATATCTAAGCCTAGCTCTTTTAGTTTGCAATGCTAAAAATGGCAATACTATAGATTCATTTGTATTTAAAGAGATTGGTTGTTGTGTTTTCATGCCAGGAGAGCTTTAACCCAGCGTTTCTTTGTTTCGTTCATGACTTACAGCAGGTGGCTTCAGTATGATTGTGCGTAATAGCTGTACATGCACTTCATGTTTACTGATTCGTATATCACCCATTTCATTCTGCCTTGATTAATCAAAACTGTAATCAAATGTGGGTTGTACACCATGACCTAATTTTTAAATTGCAATTCACATTTGATTTGTGGTATAGTGCAACATTTGCATATGAATAGACACATAAAATGATATTCATAATCTTAGACACACAAAAAAAGATCATAAATTGATAGTGATGTTTCTGTAATATTTCTTTATTTAAAATAATTGCATATTGCTTTAAACCCTAAAAAGTGTGAATGTATTAATAGTGTGAAAGTATAATTATAATTCATATAATACTAATAATAAAACTACTACTACTAATAAAACTAATAATAATAAAACTACTAATAATAAAACTACTACTAATAATAAAACTAATAATAATAATAATGACACTAATAATCATAAAACTAATAATAATAATAATAATAATAAAACTAATAACAAGAATAATAATTAAAACTACTACTACAAATAATAGTAATTATTATTATTGGTTTTATTATTATTTTTATTAGTATTATTAGTTTTATTATTATTAGTTTTATTATTATTATTGTTATTATTATTATTAGTTTTATTATTATTCGTTTAGTTATTATTAGTTTTATTATTAGTAGTAGTTTTATTATTATTATTATTATTAGTTTCATTATTGTTATTGTTAGTTTATTATTATTAATTTTGTTATTATTAGTTTTATTATTAATAGTTTTATTATTATTAGTTTTATTATTATTAGTTTTTTTATTATTATTGGTAGTAGTAGTTTTATTATTAGTTTTATTACTATTATTAGTTTTTATTATTGTTGTTGTTATTTGTTTTATTATTATTATTAGTTTTATTATTAGTAGGAGTAGTTTTATTATTATTAGTTTCATTATAATCAGTAGTAGTGGTAGTTTTATTATTGTTATTATTATTATTACTTTTATTATTGTTGTTATTTGTTTTATTATTATTATTATTATTATTCGTTTTATTCGTTTCATTATTATTATTAGTTTATTATTATTATTATTAGTTACTTAAAATTGGTTGCAAAGATATAAATGTTAATTTGTTAGTTATTGTTATTTATTTTTGTTGCTGTAAATATAGTGGAATATAATGTCTATAATAAATGTTTAATTTATAATGAAATATAAAATGAATGATAAAAAATATCATATTTATATAATATTAATGTTACGAATATTTCTCATGAATGTAATAATATATCATTTATATATAAAAGAAAAATGGCTAATACATTACACACACAATTACACATAAAATGCTAAGTAACATTGGATTATTATTTTTTAATAATATGAAAATAGGTTATATTAACCTGTCTGTATGCCATCAAAACTAAATAGTAAACATATATAATCTTAAATGTATATGTAATCTTAAATGCTCAGAAATTGATAATAATATTTCTCTCCCTAATACCCCATCCAATATAAATGTATTATATGTTTTTATATTGCATGATATTGCTTTAAATTCAAAAAAATTGTCTATTTATCATACTAATGATAAAGAATTATATTAAAGTAATTATATTATTATTATTATCATCATTATAATTAGATAATATGTCTTACAATTGTGGATATAGGTGCAGATATAAATATTTAAAAATAAGTTAGTTATATTTTTTGAAAATGTTCAAATATTTATTATAATTTTTATTGTCATGTACTTTTATGTAATGAATCATCTTGTGGTAAATGTATGGGAAAATATAAAAATAATAAAAAAAGAAACACCAAGTAATATTGAATTAATTATGGTATTTTTAAGAAGTTTAAAAGCAAACTCCAATAATTCTTGTTTCATTTACAACTTAAAATATTTTAACATGTCATTTCATTTTGAAAAAAGTCAGAAAATGGGTTTCAATGTCTGTTTTCCATCAAAATGAAATAATCTGATCATGATGATCCAGTTAACTGCTTGTTTATTAATCTTTTAAAACTATGATATCAGATTAGAGCAGATTTTATAGATTATATCTTCCTATCTGGGTCTGCATTCTACTGCAGTGCACTAAATGGCTTCAGTCATCACAGAAACAGGGATTTGTTTGTGTGTGTGTGTGTGTGTGTGCGTGCGTGCGTGCGTGTGGCAGGGAAGATGCTGTTTGAAGGATCAGTCATTTTCTGGAGTGTGTCTCTGCTTTTGGTCAAGAGTCTGTTCCTCTACTGGAGCAGGTTAATGATGAACAAGCAGGACGAGCTGCTGAGGCAGGAAAATTAACATATTGAAGGCAGATAGTCAGGATGATACCTTCAGTAGTCTTTTAGATGATATCAGTTATATCCATAGACTGTAAAAGATAGGGACGTAGTATCTGTGATGTCACCCATAGGTTTCTGAAGAACATTTTGTTCACGCATCATCCCACCGACCAGGGGATACCAAGAAGGGCAAAGAGGCGGAGATTGAGCGGAGCTACAGACGCCTGCTAGCATTTTGCTTAGACAGGTTTTCTATGGGAGAAATGCTAAATAATTAATTACCTGCGACTCATTTGAGTTCTGACCACATGGGCTTGGTTGTATACTATATCAATAAAGTGTTTAGTCTTTTAAAAACACTGCTGTAATACATTGAGCCACTAAACATTGTTCTTATGATGTTTTTTTACAAAAGGAAAATGCAAATTACATCCAAATACATTCAATTATAGTCTGTGTTAGTAAATGCAGGGCTATGGATGAAATCCAGTTATAACACTGTATGACAACGCTTCAGACGACTGTTCTACAGCCTACAGCTAATCAATCTGTCAGATTCTAAAGTGCATTACAGCTCTAAAGAAAAATATAAATGATAAATGATCTTAAATAAAACAAATACATTTATAGAGATGATATATAATTTCACTCACCTGAGAAATGGAGGCCATGTGAATGGTTTGTGAGTGCAATTAAGTGCACACAGCATGCCATATCATCTGATAATTGTAAGAAATAATTCCAAAAAGCAACTGACTGTGTAAAGCCACAAAAAACAAAACATGTATAAGCTGAGGTGACGAGATGGCAACCAGCGAGACCTAGCTGTCACTCAGGTGGCCACGCCCTTAATTATGCAGACTTAATATAACTTAATATAAACAAAACGGATGAGTTATAAAAAAGTTCACTCCTCTTACAGTTGTCATGAAGTGTAATATTAGCTATATAAACCAAAATCATTCTTTGTAGCAGGCTGTAAACACCTTTTTTATGCTGTAAATTTAGCCATTTTAACAGTGCGGTCAATAGAAATTTGCTTCATATGGAGCCAGGACTAGCATAATTTCGATGAATTGCAGTTTCAGTTACTTTCGTATTTGCTTCACAAGGGAGAGCTGGTGGTTGCTGCTTGGCTATATCAGACATTGAGTTATTTGAAAGGCCCTCAAATAAAATGTATTATTATTATTGTTATTATTATTTTTATTAGGGGTTTATCAACTAACAACTGAGTTAGTGATACAGATTATGCCTTAGAGCCGATTTGGTCGTGCCTACACAAATTGGTTGTAGTGTGTGAATAAGTGTGTATGAATGTTTCCCAGTACTGGGTTGCAGCTGGAAGGGCATTCGATGTGTAAAACATATGCTGGATAAGTTGGCGGTTCATTCCGCTGTGGCAACCCCTGATGAATAAAGGGACTAGCTGAAGGAAAATGAATTAATAAATGTATGGTTAGTGTGACCTGCTCATACACATTTATATAAACAATATACAAACAAATATATATCTTTTTTTCTAATTGAAAAATAATTAAAGAATTATTATGATACATTTTTAAAGAACGTTTTTATATTATGTGAATTAAATTATATAATGTAAAAATGCATTTATATGATTATTTTGTTAATATTATTAACCCTTCAGTGTCATGTTTTAATGTAATAAAACTATTGTAGTGTTTATTAATATGTCATGGTTTCCGCTACATTCACTCTTCCATGGTGGGGCGCCACACCAAAATTCATGCCATCACGGCTACATTACAGCTTCTCATTCAAAACATTTATTTGTTGTTTTTTAATAGCGGGTTATAATCGCACCAAAACGTATTAAAAGGTAAGTGAATTATAATATAACAGCGCAAACTTTTCTGTAACCGTAGCAGTGCTGTGCGTTATTTGTTCAACCCTTTAAGGTGACATGCTGACTGACTGACAGATGTGTGATCCATGAGGCCAGCAAACATGACAGAGCTTTCAGTTATAATGAACACAGTTTCCATAATTATACTTTATAGATAAAGGTCTATGCCTCTGCATACAATGACTTCATCTTGCTGGAGTTTATGGCCGTTTCACTTTACTTCAGGACGCATTAATGCTGCTCTGTAGGTCTGTTGGAGTCATTCATAAACATTCTTTTCAAATCTAATAAATGTTAGATGTACTTGTTACATAAACGCACTAAATCGCACTTCAGCAGCGTTTATTTGAGAGCGCACAAGAAAATCTGCACTTGAGCAGAGTACATTTTTTAAAGAAGTTTGTGCATGAACAGAGGAAATCAGCGCGCAAGCCAAGAGATTTGCATGCTCGTATTACATAAATGTGATCTTGACTTGTAATACGGCACTCACAACATTTGTCATTGAAATAACTCCAAAGGTAGTTGGAAGATCTGTGTAAAAGGCCTGCTGCCACAGCTGGAAAAAATCCTAGAGGAAACACTGCATGTTGAATGAACCTTCTCTGCAATTTTAGCTGAACTTTTTGTCATTTTTGTTCAGATTTGATCTTTTATGTTATGTTGTTTTTTTATCTATTGATAGTTTTTGCTTTGTTGTACAGTGACATTGAGGAGTAAAGAATTGCACCTTTAAAAACATTTATTATTATTTAACTTTCATTTTCAGTTTTAGTCATTTTTAATTCCACGCACAAAAAATAGCCTGGACAATTAACAGATATATATTTATTTTATTATTATTTAATATGATCTGTTGTTTTGTAATGTTATTAATTCCAGTCTTTCATCTAATATTTATAATTAATGAACTAAAAGTTGTTCTTACAATAACAACACTTCTTCGTAAAGTTTCATCTAAATTTAACAGTCAAATGTTATATTATTTCAGTATTTATGAAACATAACAACAAGAACAATGCTTTTTAAGTAACAATTGTACACTACCTGACAAAAGTCTTGTCGTCAATCTCAGCTGTAAGAGCAACAAATAATAACTTGACTTCTAGTGATCATTTGGAAAAGTGGCAGAAGGTAAATATTTCTGATGAATCATCTGGTAAACTGCATCCCAATCATCTCAAATACTGCAGAAGACCCAAGATTCTTACAGAAATCAGTCAAGTTTGGTGAAGAAAAAATCCATGGTTTGGGGTTACATTCAGTATGGGGGCGTGCGAGAGATCTGCAGAGTGGATGGCAACATCAACAGCCTGAGGTATCAAGATATTTGTGCTGCCCATTACACTACAAACCACAGGAGAGGACAAATTCTTCAGCAGGATAGCGCTCCTTGTCATACTTCAGCCTCCACATCAAAGTTCCTGAAAGCAAAGAAGGTCAAGGTGCTCCAGATTTGGCCATCCCAGTCACTAGACATGAACATTATTGAGCATGTCTGGGGTAAGATGAAGGAGAAGGCATTGAAGATGAATCCAAAAAATCTTGATGAACTCTGGGAGTCCTGCAGGAACGCTTTCTTTGCTATTCCAGATGACTTTATTAATAAGTTATTTGAGTCATTGCAGAGATGTATGGATGCAGTCCTCCAAGCTCATGGGAGTCATACACAATATTCATTCTGTTTCCACTGCAGCATGACTTTATATTCTATACTGGACATTATTTATGTTAAGTGACAAGAGTTAAGCAAAGTCAGACCTTACTGTCCTAATGAAATAATAAAAAATCAAGGCATGATCAAATTTTATTTTGGTAAAATAAGCGTAATCTAGAGGCCTTTGCCTTTCATATAAGCCACTTCTGATACCAAATGATCAACGAGAAGTCAAGTTATTATTTGTTGTCCCTAAATCCTAGATGTATCTGAGTTTTTTGTCTACAGCAAAATCCTCTGAGCAAAATATACTCTGTTCAGAAAGTATTTGGTCCCTCTTTAAATAAGGGCAAACTGGTTGTTATTAAGTAAAGCTGCTGTTTGTGGAGTTGATTAATGATCCTCTGCTGAGATTTTGAGAGATTCAATGTATTATATTTTAGCTGACTGAAGTCAGTTGTAGTTGAAGTCAGTGCTCAATCATCACCTAATTAATCCTTTCATTGTCTCATTAACTTAAGTAAAATTACCTCAATTTAGAGAGGGACCAAATACTATCTAAAGATTTTTGCGGATTTTGCTGTGTATCTTTACTATAATAGTTATTATTTTTTTTATTGGAGTTTTTCCACAGAATATTTTTATGTATTTTTATTTTATCTTTTTTATTTGCAACAACATAAAAGCTCATTTTATTTTATTTTTGTTTTGTTTTGAATAACAATAACATCTGTTTTCCCCAAATGTTGTATTTAAGTTTTGCCTGAAATTAACAGTAAAACCTTAGATTTATACAGTTTATAATATGACTTCAACATAAAGACACCAGTTCCCTATTACTGGTTTTCCCAATTACTGGTTTGCAAATGATTTTTTAAGTTGACTTGAAGGTCTCTGCTCTTGTGTGGAGCGTTTGAATGTGAATCTGCTCTTATTTAGATGCTGTTTTAGTATGTCACTTATCTTTTATGAATGTTGTTTGACAAGGTGTGAATGACTGGGGCTGACAGTGATGTGCTGTGTGTGTCGTCTCCATCTGACAGCTGTTTTAATGGATGACAGCTGTTTTCTGCATAGCACAGAGTTCACAGGTTAAAGAGAAGGTGCTCTTCTTCATCAGATCAACTTCATCACATTCATGCATCACTCACACTGTTGATTATACTGACAGTAAGCATCAGCGTTAAAGGGATAGTTCACCCAAAAATGTAAAGTTACTCATTATATATACTCACGTGGTTCCAAACCTTAATGAGTTTCTATTTTCTGTTGAACACAATAATTGAATTGAATATTTATTTGACAGAAAGTATCCCATAAATTTAGAAATAAACTGTCAAGGATAAAAACACAATAAAGCCCTTGGCTTGTTTTCATTGTGGTCCTCTCTGTTAAATGTCCCGTGAAGTGCTTTGAAATGTGCATTTTTTATTCGATGTTTGACGTAATCTCAACCAATACATGAAGAGAGGGCAGGACATACTGTTGCTCCTCCCCCTTACAAAAAGCCAATAGCGTTTTGCTTTATTACCACTCTGCCAGAGAGTGGTTAAGCTCATGCACATTAAATGTGAAGCACCCTAAAGGGGCCGGGGCATGTCAGATGCTAGAGAGCATTTGATTGGTCTCGTTTTGATAAGAAACTGATGTTGATCCACTTAGGCGGAGTGACAAACTACAAGCTTTACATGTTTATATCAGTTTTATATCTTTTAAATTTGAATTTTGTCACTGTTTTGGAGCACACTAGTTTATATCCTAAAAGCTAACAATACTGATACTTACATCTAAAACAAAGTTTATTTTAATTTCATGGGACCTTTAAAAACAAAGTATGGCTGCAAAGTACAGTTACATACTATAAACTATTAAAAAAACATCATCATCCATCATGCTAACTAACTATCATCTTCAAACAACTATCTTTTGATTTCTTTTTTGAACCTTCTTTAAAGTCTTTTATTTAAATATAAAGGACTCGTAAACAATATTAATAAGCATATTATTAAGCAATGTTAACTTCTGTGATCAAAAGGGGAAAACTTTGGTCCAAAAATGTACATTTACACTTAAAATGACACCTAAATGAGATGCCATCTTTAATACTTCAGTTTAACTATCAGAACTGAAATGCACAGGATTCTGGGATTTCAAAGGCAGTCTTTGAAATTGAATTACAAAGGCAGCACTTTAAAGCTTTTAAATTGCAGCCTATAATCTTTTATTGACTCATTTTTGTTAATAGTTTACCATACATAAATGTGTCAGGGACCCCAAAAAGTGACAAACTCGGCTGCTTTATGTTTAGAATTAGCGTTGACAGTGATCTGAGAGGTGTGATTTGTCTTTATTTTAATGTTGTGGTCATTGAGATTCCTTGTTGTTTGTATATTTGTCACCACTATTTGCCTCATGTTTTCATATTTGCAGGTGTTGTGAGAATCCCTGTTTTTATTTGCATGAGTTTTTCTAACTTGCAATACGCTTTGAGCCTTATCAGCCACTGTACAATAGGGTTTAGATGAGATGGGATGTAAAAGGACGCTGACAAAGGAGTGCAGATCCAAATGCAGGTTTATTGGGAGAATGGTCAGGCAGGCAATGGTCAACAGGGTCAAACAGGTATATGTAGAGCAATCCAAAGTCGTGGTCAAAGAACAGGCAAAGAGTCGGTACAGGCAGCAATGAATCAAAACAAACAGACAAAGCAAAGGGTCAAAACATGACAAGGCTAAACAAAGAAAAACGCATCGTAATGCTTACAGATAAACAAGACTCGGCAACTGGTGTGTGTGTGTGTGTGTGTGTGTGTCTGCTGCTTTTAAAGTCCATGTAATTAATTTTGAACAGCTTTAGCTGTGTGTTAGCAATCAGTAGGAAAACTGGAACAGGTGTGAATGTGTGGTGCATGACAGGGTTTGTAGTCCATATGTTCACAGTTTGGAGTCCTGAGTAAAAGTGAATGATTCCCAGCAATCTACAAGTCTGGATAGCTGATAATTGTGACAGTAATACACACAGGAGCAGTTTGAGGATTACAAATCTGGATAGTGTCTTTAAATGTGGCAACCGTTGTATAAGCAGAATAATTAACTCCAGTCCACTGAATTATCAGAAAATAACGCACATCACATCACCTTGGGTACACTGTAAACTATGTAATGACAAAAAGTCAAGACAATAACAAATAATTGTGTTGCTTTAACTGATTTTAATCACGTTTCAACAATCTTTTTTTAAGTTATGCAAACTATTTTTTGTCAATTTGATTGATGTAAGTTGAGAACAAAAAAATTTAAGGGGCGGTACAGTGGCTTAGTGGTTAGCAGTGTCGCCTCACAGCAAGAAGGTTGCTGGTTCGAGTCCAAGCTGGGCCAGGAGGCATTTCTGTGTGGAGTTTGCATGTTCTCCCTCTGTTGGCGTGGGTTTCCTCCGGGTGCTCTGGTTTCCCCCACAGTCCAAACACATGTACTATAGGTGAACTGAATAAACTAAATTGGCCTTAGTGTATGAGTGTTTGTGGATGTGTATGGGTGTTTCCCAGTACTGGGTTGGGGCTGGAAGAGCATTCGCTGTGTAAAACATTTGCAGAAATAGTTGGGGGTTCATTCCACTGTGGCGACTCCTTATAAATAAGAGACTAAGCCTGAAGGAAAATGAATAAATGAATGAATAAAAATGTAATGTAGCAACATTTGTTTTACAGTGTATGCATTATTTTCCCACTAATTCATGGCCTGTCATTAAGGCATAATGGAGGTTTTTGGTGGTTTAATTTATCAATAAATGTATGAAGAGGCCTGTGGAGAAGCGAAATCTCTTCACCTTCACGTCAGGAGTCAGAGAAGCTGCGAGTTTAGATCGCTGTCTCCATCTGACAGTTTAATTTTAGCCACAGGAGCAGTTAAGCCCCACCAGTTAGTTGGATTTGAATATCAATGCTCAGCGGTTGCTTTCCGTAAGGAACTGCACACATTTACTGTACAATAAGAGACTCAGGAGTAGGGCTACACAATATATCGTTTTTAGCATCAATATCGCAATGTCTGCATCTGCAATAGTCACATCACAAGAAATGCTATGTTGAGTCTAAACTACAGTTGACCGGGAGCAACAGAATGGTATTTAATTACTGTATTTATATGTTTTTGTCCTGTTTCTAGCCCAAATATCTACATTTCTAAGTGAAAACAAGATAAGTTTATTTAGCCCACTGGTAGATAATTTTAAGGAAAAACTCTTTGACTTATTTCTTCAGAAGATATATGTATATTTATTCATTCATTCAATCATTCATTTTCCATCAGCTTAGTCCCTATTTTAGGGGTCGCCACATCGAAATAAACCGTCAACTATATGTTTTACGCAGCGGATGCTCTTCCAGCCACAACCCAGTACTGGGAAACAGTTTGTCAGTGTGAACCTTGCAGTTTTTACTGTGCATATAATACAGTATAAAATAACATTTATGTGTTAACATTAGTCATTTCACAAAATGTGCAAATATTTTATATATAAAATATATTAATTTGCATAGTAATATATACAAAATCTAACTAAAATAAAATGGCAAATGTTTTGGAAGACCATTATATTGTTTCACCATCAATATCACAATGTGCGCATCTGCAATAGTCACATCGCAAGATCTGCAATGTTGATTTATAGTTGACAAGGAACTACAGAACACATTATTTCTAGAGTCACTGCTAAGTTTAACCTTAATAGAGTCAAGATTTATCATTTGCATGTTTTTTAAGGCCTGTGATTGGGCATTTCAAGAGAGTTTAAAACATTTGGGCACAAAAAATTATGATGTTAAAAAATTTTAATTATTTATACAAAACAATCCTAAAATTTTTGTCTTGTTTCTAGTCCAAATATCTACATTTCAAAGTGAAAACAAGATTATTTTACTCACCTCATTGGCAGATCATTAGCTTGTTTTAAGGAAAAACTCTTAATTTTAAGTTATTTCTTCTGAAGGTGAAAAAAATTCTATATTTTTACTTGATCTAAGAATTATTATGCGATATTTGAGCTAGAAGACAATGCAAAGTAAGAATTTGTTTGTACTGTACCTGAATAGGGCATCACAGTGGCTAAAAGTGGTAGCACGCATGCCTCACAGCAAAAAGTTCGCTGGAATGAGCCTCAGTTTGGTCAGTTGGCATTTCTGTGTGGAGTTTCCATGTTCTCCTCGTGTTCACGTGGGTTTCCTCCGAGGGCTCCTGTTTCCCCCACAGTCCAAAGACATGCGCTATAGGTGAATTGAATAAGCTAATTTGGCTGTAGTGTATGTGTGTGAATGACAGTGTATGGGTGTTTCCCAGTGTTGGGTTGCAGCTGGAAGGGCATCCGCTACGTAAAACATATTCTGGATAAGTTGATGGTTCATTCTGCTGTGGTAACTTCTGATTAATAAAGGGACTAAGCCGAAAAGAAAATGAATGAATGAATGAACGAATGTACTTGAATACTGTTAGACTCCCCAAACTGCCAAATAGAGCTATTCATCTTGTGAAACTGTATTCATATCGCAGAAGAATGAAGTATCGCAATACAAGATTTTTTCAATATCGTGCAGCCCTACCATGGGGTAAATAATATGAATTTGTGCATAAAAAGAATGATCAAATAATGGCATAAACAGAGTACAATGGTAAAACCACAAAAAACACCAGAGGATTTGTGTGTGTATATTAATATGCATAGTACTACAAATACAAAATAATATCTTACTAAAATATAATGCCATATTTTCTGTAAGACGTTTGGGGTAAAGAATCTGAATTTGTGCTTAAATAGAATGATCAAATACATTTACATTTGCATCAAAAAAATACCATTAATGGAGTACTATTGTAACACCACAATACTTCTTTGTCAGTACTATGTCTGAAGGTTAAAAAAACACCCGAGGATTTGTCTGTGTGGAAATGAAAATGTAATATTTACTTGCCCTAAATTTTTGACTCTGACTCTGAGATCTGTTTTCCACCACGTACCCTTTAAAGTATGTTAAAGCGTGTCAGAGGCTCAGAGTGTGTGAAGTATAGACTGAAACACACACTTTAGTCCCCAGCGAGCCTCATGCCGAGAAGCCTGCAAAAGGAAGCTATTGTTGTGCTTTTTTTCTGTTTGCTTTGTTCCCTCCTGATGGCATTATGATACATTTTCCGGTTCACTGTAGGATTAAGACGATGTTTCCTTTATTAAATATTCTGTTTACTCTTGTAACTGTATTTAATTTTGGTGTTTATCTTTATGTTTGTGAGTTACGCCAGTACATGTATAGAGGATGAAAACAGTTCTCACTTTTGACTGTGCAGTGGATGCAGGGAACTAAATAAGGATGGCACAGTTTCCACACATAAAAGTCTAATTCGTCCTGAATATGTCTCTTCAGGAGACCACATGCTGAGGGAGAAATTAAAAGTAGGAGGGGGAAAAAATCACAAGACCAGAGGAAAACCTAATTAGTTCACACAAATGCTGCGGTAGTATCACCACTTGAATTGAAATCGAATGGTGCATTGCCTTTGTTGTGCTATTTATATCCGTTTTTGGGTTGTGGATGTCAGCTTCTTTAAATATTGCTAGTAATTCTTTAAAATTGCTAGTACACATACAATTATTAGCCCTCCTGTATATTTTGCCCAATTTCTGTTTAACGGAGAGAACAGTTTTTTCAACACATTTCTAACATAATAGTTTTAACCCTTGTGCACTGTTCAAATGTACTAGCCTTCTGTTATGTTCGAGGTAAAAACATCCACTGAATTAAACTGCTGTAAAAATGCATCAGATTAATATTCATTCATTCATTCATTCATTTTCTTTTCGGCTTAATCCCTTTATTATTCTGGGGTCACCACAGCGGAATGTACCGCCAACTTATCCAGCATATGTTTTATGCAGCAGATGCCCTTGCAGCTGCAACCCATCTCTGGGAAACATCCATACACACTTATTCACACACATACACTACGGACAATTTAGCCTACCCAATTCACCTGTACTGCATGTCTTTGGACTGTGGGGGAAACCGGAGCACCCGGAGGAAACCCACGCGAACACAGGGAGAACATGCAAACTCCACACAGAACCGGCAACTGACTCAGCCGAGGCTCGAACCAGCGACCTTCTTGCTGTGAGGTGACAGCACTACCTACTGCGCCACTGCGTTGCCATCAGATTAATATATATATATATATATATATATATATATATATTTATTTATTTATTTATTTGCAGAAATCAACCTCAGTCCTGATCAAAACTACAAAATTGCTTAGAAAATTAGAGTATTTTAACTCTAAATGCCAAGTTCATAAATGACGTCACTGATTTGGTGTAAAAAAAAACTCACAAAATGACATATTTTCAATATAAAAAGTAATTGTAGACTGGATTTATTTGAACCTTTTATCACAGTCTTGGAAATGTGAACGATTAGTGACAACATTGCCTTTAATGAATTGTTAGATTGTCATTTTTTCTCCCTAATTTACTGTTGTTTGCTGTTTTTGCCTCATTGACTTCCATTATAATCACATTTGATGGTGCATAAATACACAGTCTTTGTTTTTATTTACTCCATGTAGTTCTGAGAGCTGAGATGCATATTTTGTTTTTCTCAGACACATCAAGGTAAGTGCGTAAAGGTCACTCACATTCTCACAGACACACATAAATACACACACTTTAATTTGCTGTCATGCTCCATATAAAATCCAGATGCTAAGCTTGTTTTTGCACAGGCCTATCTAAAGGGTTAATGGTGCCAACTGATGATCAACAGTAAAAATTACAAATTTGACCTCTTCCCAACAGGGAAAACCACCAACGAAAAAAAAAAGCATGATTATATGGTGTCATGGTTTTGTAATAAAAAATGTAGTTATAATGGAAGTCAATGGGGGGAAAACAGCCAATAACAGTAAATTAGGAAGAAAAAAAAAAAGAAAATTTACCAAAAACAATGCATCCAAGACTGTGATAAAAGGTAAAAAATAAATAAATAATCCAGTCCACAATTACATTTTATATTGAAAATATGTCATTTTGTTTCTTTATTTTACCAAATTTAGCAATTAAAGAGTTCAAGTCCTGTAATTTTCTATGCAATTTATTAGTTTTGATGAGGACTGGGGTTGATTAACAGATTTATGAAAAAAAAAAAT
>CAIGQZ010032248.1:1454959-1521409 GCA_903798205.1 Danio tinwini | reverse complement strand
TCATGCACTGGATTTGTACAGTAAAGATAGCTCGATTTTTAGCATTGGTTTTAGCATTCACAACATGCTAAATAATGCTAATGTTGTGTATGAGTCTACATTATTTTCATGCATTGCATTTGTACAGTGAAGAGCACGTTAAGCTTGATTTTGAGCATTCACTGCATGCCAAACAATGCTAATGTGTATGAGTCTGCATTATTTTCATGCATTGCATTTGACCAGTGTAGACAGCTTGATTTCAGCATTGATTTCAGGATTTACAACATGCTAAATACTAATGTTGTGTATGAGTCTGTATTATCTTCATGCATTGCATTTGAACAGTGAAGTGCACAATAATAAGCTTGATTTTAGCATTAACAACATGCTAAATAATGCTAATGTTGTAAATGAGTCTGCATTGCTTTCATGGGTTGCAGTTGAACAGTGAAGAGCATTTAGCATTCACTACATGCTAAACACTGCTAATGTGTATGAGAGTGCATTATTTTCATGCATTGCATTTGAACATGGACGATAGCTTGATTTCAGCATTAAGTTTAGCCTTCACAACATGCTAAATAATGCTTATGTTGTTTATGAGTCTGCGTTATTTTTATGCATTGCATTTGAACAGCGGAGAGCATGATAAGCTTGATTTTAGCATTCACAACATGCTAAATAATGTTAATGATGTGTTTGAGTCTGCATTGTTTTCATGCATTTCCTTTGTACAGTGAAGAGCACAATATTAGCATTCACAACATGCTAAACAATGCTAATGTTGTGTATGAGTTAGGGTTGGGCGATGTCGACCAATTTGGCATTGATCGATGTCTGATGTGAAACATCCCGATGGACGATGCCATCGTCGTCATAGGTGATTAATAATTAATGAATAATTAATGAATATTATAATAAATAATTTTTTTGTAGCCTACCGTTTCAGCTACGTGACCCCGCATGGTCTTTGTTTTACCCATAACCAAATCATAAATAAATAAAGGTAAGTTACACACTAATTACCACCTGTCAATCACTTTTTTCCGCAGGCCATGAATAGGCAGAGTGATCTGTGTCGTTATAATGGCGTTCACAAACTTGGATGGTAAAAAAGGTGCAGGAACCAACAGGAACCAACCAACAGTATCTGAGGTTTTTGCTAAAATTACTAAGTACAAGCGTGAAAGCGAAAGACTGAAGCAGTGTACTGATGCTGTGACACATTACCTGATAGATTCAAAAGACCGAAGAGTCGTCAGATAGTGACAAGATTAATTAAATATCACGTTTACAACTATAGTGAGACACGATCCAGCGGTACATCCTTGATAAACTGTCCGGCGTGCACTGCTCTCTGGGGTTTTGTGCTCTAAGCATCCGCTGACTGCTGGAGCTTAGACGTGCGTGTGTGACAGAGTGTGTATGTGTGTGTGTGGTCACATGATGTGCGTTTTTTTTGCGGTATCATGTGGAAGGAGAACTTTTCAGAAATGCTAGGTGAAGCGCCAATGTGGACGTGGATCTGTTTCGTTCTAAAATACCATTTTAAAACTAAGACGTATTAGTAAACGGGGCCTAAGTGTGTATTTTTTGCGAGCTTGCTGCTGCGAAGGGGGCGGGGCGGAGGATTGTGATGCCAGCTCAGCATTGTGATGTCTATCGGCCATCTGTGATGGACGATGGCATCGTCTATCGAGCCAACCCTAGTATGAGTCTGCATTATTTTCATTGCATTTGTACAGTGAAGATAGCTTGATTTCAGCATTGATTTTACCATTCACAACATGATAAACAATGCTAATGTTGTGTATTAGTCTTTAGTTTAAAGTTTTAATAATTAGATTTTTCTGTTGTTTGTATCACTTGCAATACTGTTATTTTTTAATAGGTCTATATTGCTTTTACTAATATACCCTAAATTAAAATTTAAAAAAGAAACATTGCTTTGGCAATTTTTGAAAAAAAAAAGATTGTATCTTTAATTTATTTCACTTAAAGGGATAGTTCAGATCAAGAAATGAACATTTACTCACATTTTACTCTCCCTCAAGTTTCTTTCTTCTGTTCAACACAAAAAAAGATGTTTTAATAAAAAATCTGAAAACCTGTAACCATTGACTTCCATTGTAGGAAAATCAAATACTATGAACGTCAATGGTTACAGGTTTCCAACTTTCTTCAAAATATTATCTATTATCTAGAAAGAAACACTTAAAGGTTTAAAACATGTAAATGTAAGTAAATGAACTTCATTTTTAGGTCAACTACCCCTTTATTATAATAATTAAAGGATTGTTAGTGTATACTATGTGATTGCTTGATGTTTTTAATTATCTTTAAATCTAAATCCTTTCCTTAAATGTACGTTGTTGCTTGTTTTAATGATATAATAGGTCATAAATCCTAAAACGGTTGGAAGAAAGCACATGCACAAGTCTCGTTATAACACACACCGGTAGTATCAGGAGAGCACTATTTTTATTTCTAATGAACTCTACATGGCTCCTTCAGATATAGAAACTCTGAAGTGTGTCTAGCGACCCAAAGATTGATTTCTATTGGAAGGCATTGACTCTGTGTTTGTGACGCTCCTGCTTCACGCTGCAGGAGCAAAGCAGCAGAAACTCCTGCATTAAAATATTCATGCTGAAAATGGACTGCAAGCCATGAGCTCAATTAAAGAGTGCTTTAAAACGAGGGCTTTTGCTTACTAGTCCTCCATCGGGCTCGTCCACAGGGAGGGATGAAAGCCGAAAGAGGAGCGAACGAGAGGATGAGGAGAGGACCATGCTCTATATAAGATCAGCTTTATTTTTACCAGGGCTGCACAGTATATCGAAAAAGTGTCGTTTGGGGTCGTTCACACAGAATGCGTTTTTGCTCTCTGATGCACTACTTTTTTTTCTATTGTTTTTTTTCTATGGACGATCATTAAGACCCATTCATATCAAACAATAAAGATAACGATAAAGACGCACTTCTAAAAAAATTGGTCACAGTAAAAAAGAATAGCACACCACTGTATCATTTTCAGGGTAGTCAAATCATATTCAGGTAGAGAAATAGAAAAATCTCATATAAAATAACACTGCATAGACTTTACTATTTAAATAGTTTAATATACAGTATATATATATATATATTTATATACAATTATATATACAGCTGCACACTCCTTAAACCAAGCTGTACAGTATTTACAGAACACTTTTAGTGTGCATTGCAGGAGTTAAAATTGGTAACAGACCAGACAATCACATCCTTGAATAGTGTACCAATAAAAAAAGTTACCTCTTATAATTATATACGGTTGAAGTCAGAATTATTAGCCCCCCATTGATTTTTTTTCCTTTTTAAAATAATTCCCAAATAATGTTTAACAGAGCAAGGACATTTTTACAGTATGTCTGATAATATTTTTTCTTTCTGAAAAAGTCTTATTTGTTTTATTTCGACTAGAAAAAAAGCTGTTTTAAGTTTTTTAAGAACCATTTTCAGCTCTAAATTATTAGACCCTTTAAGCAGTATCATTTTCGATAGTCTACAGAACAAACCATCGTTATACAATAACTTGCCTAATTACTCTAACCTGCCTAGTTAACCTAATTAACCTAGTTAAGCCTTTAAATGTCACTTTAAGCTGTATAGAAGTGTCTTGAAACATATCTAGTCAAATATTATTTACTGTCATCATGGCAAAGATAAAATAAATCAGTAAATAAATCATAAATAAATGCTTAGAAATGTGTTGAAAAAAATCTTCTCTCCGTTAAACAGAAATTAAGGAAAAAAAATAAACAGGGAATTAATAATTCAGGGGGGCTAATAATTCTGACCTAAACTGTATATATATATATATATATATATATACGTATATAATCCTAAACTATATAATCCCAACTCAACATTGCAGATTATATGATGTGCGATATCGATGCTGAAATGATTTGTGAGCCCTATTATATGCAATATTCATATCGCAGAGAGTTACATTTTTTCTTTAGGGATGCACCAAAATGAAAATTTTACCCACACTGTAAAAAGAAAAGTCGACTCAATTTTATATTTTAAGGCAACCAGCTTCAGGACATTTTTGAGTTTACTTAAATTGAGTCAAGTGCAATATTTGAGTTAAAAGTTGAACTCAAAAAAGCCAAGAGTCAACTTTTTTTTTTTTTTACGGTGCAGTAAGTGCTGTTCTGCTATTGGCTAGAAGGAGAACCTAGAGATGACAGTTATAATGACAGGAGTCGAGACAGGAGAGGAAACAAATGACAGCCAATAAGAGTCAGAATATCGGTGTAATGAAGTTACGGGAAGAAGGAGGCGGAGAACCGACGAACTTTTAAATAAATATTTATTAATAAAAAGGACGGCAGCTCCTCACGGAGACTGCCGTCTAAATCAAAACAAAACAAAAGGACGGCAGCTCCTCACGGAGGCTGCCGTCAAACTGAAAGCAAAAGTAAAACATGTCCGGGCCCGGTCCTCTCTCTCTGTCCTCTGCCATCGTTCCTCCTCTTATAGTCCAGAGCTCCTTCCGTGGGATTGAAGGCAGGTGCGCGCCACAGGTGCATCTCATCTGTGGCGGGCCTCGTTTCGCTCCCACGGCTCTCGGCCACGCCCCCTCGCCACAATCGGCCCATGTTTTTATACGTTCATAGTGTGTAAAAGTTTTCAGCTTGACAGTTTTTTTAGATAAGAAACGTGTATTAGATCAGAAAAATATCCCTATGATAGGTACTAAATTCTTTTTATTAAAAATAGCACAAAAAAAGCTTTTCTCTGGTGAAATGTAAATGTTATATTAGCAAGAAATATCACTATCACAATACTCAACAGCAATGTCACACATCACATGTTTTCCCAACTCTTTTACACTATTAAATTTAGGGTCAAAGAGCATGCAAAATCAACCCAGCTTTGTTGAGAACAAATTTTATGAGGTTTTTGGCAAAGTTTTTATGAGGTGTTTGACCGCCATCGATGCTGTTTGTGTTTTCTCCCATTGTTGACACGTGTTGGGGTAAAATTTCTGCACACTTGCATTAAAAAAAGCTTTCGAAATGTGGATGAATGATTGCTGTAAAAATAGCACATTTCTGTGAAGCTAAGATTCATTCTGCTCTTCATTTATTTAGTCTGAATTATGTAAGTCATGTCAAAGTCTTATTTTATTCTGTATGTCTCTTACTATTTTTTTTTTCAGTTTGGTCGTCAACTTTTTCAGTTATGATACTTGATTTATGGGTATTAACATTTTTAGAATATAGATCTTTAAAATGATTATTATTACTATTATTATAATTTTATTATATATATATTATTATTATTTTTTTTAGATCACAATTATTATCTGGGCATCAGTTTGTAAGTATTGTGTAGATACTTTAAAATGAATGTTATTAACAATTTCAATTACTGTAAATTATCTATTAGTTATTCATTCATTCATTTTCCTTCGGCTTAGTCCCTTATTTATCAGAGGTCGCCACAGCGGAATGTACTGCCAACTCATCCAGCAAATGTTTTACACAGCGGATGCCCTTTCAGCTGCAACCCAGTACTGGGAAACACCCATACACTCTCATTCATACACATACACTACGGCCAATTTAGTTTATTCAATTCCCCTATAGCGCATGTCTTTGGACTGTGGGGGAAACCAGAGCACCCGGAGGAAACCCACCCCAACGCAGGGAGAACATGCAAACTCCACACAGAAATGCCAACTGACCCAGCTCGAACCAGCGACCTTCTTGCTGTGGGGCGAGAGTGCCAACCACTGAGCCACTGAGTTGTGTGGTTTATTTATAAACTAATTTCGAAAGGGTCACATGCTTATGATTAAACACAGCTGGTACCGCATCAGCTCCGTATATTGCAACAATCAGATGATACTGACACACTATAAATAACCAGATTTTTCCACTTCAGTCATCTTCATCTTGAAGAATCCCCCCTTCCAACCTTACTCCTCCCCTTCTCCTGATAGGGTGGCACAGCGGCCCAGTGGTTAGCACTGTTGCCTCACAGCAAGAACGTTGCTGGTTCAGCCCCTCACCAGGCCGGTCAGCATTTCTGTGCGGAGTTTGCATGTTCTCCCCGTGCTCGCGTGGGTTTTCCCCGGGTTTGCCAGTTACCTCCCACCTTTCAAAGACATACACCATAAGAAAATTGACTACTCCAAAGTAGCATCTTAAGACAAACTCAGCCAGCTATATCTCAGCACGTTCACAAGCAGGGGAGTTCTCGAGACATACCTGAGCTCAAACTTTACTCTCGCCCTTTAAACCCGGGACAGCATGCCAAATACGCTTTATCAATCATCAGTTAAGTGTGACCTCTTGAAATATTATTATATAAAAAAAGTTATGTATAATATTTGGCCTTATTCCCATATAACACCCTTTTGAGAATTGTTTTTTTTTTTTTTTTGATAAACGTATATGTTGACAAAACAAGCTCAATATGAAAAAACATATCACTTTTTTATGTAACAGACACCATAACAATACAAAATACACATTTTGTGAATTGGTCATGATTAAAACAAAAAACTGAAATGTTGCTGAAAGGCTTGGTGCAAAGAACACAATTTTACAATAGAAATTGGCCATTTTATTTGGGTTATAGAAATAGAGAGAGAATGTTTATGTCTTTTTAAAACTTTTCAGAGTAATATGCTGTTTTTATGTTGTGTTTTCTTTAGTTGAAGGTCCAAAGAATTTCTTTATTCGTATATTCTCATTAAGAGAAGTTGCTGATGCAGAACTTGCAACATAGGCTCACTCTGAAAATGTAGGCCTATATACATTTCTGGAGATCGCAAATTTTGTAGCCAGAAGTACATATGGCTGCATTTTGTTTTTAAAATGAACACTACGGGGCGGTATGATGTTTTTTTTTCATGCTTACCAGCTGACCGCTTACCTCCACATGGACGGCTTTCCCGCTGTTACCAGTTTGTTCAGTTAGCTCGCCATGTACATCGGTGGACTTGAGACACAGAGAGAAGTTGACCACAACGACAGGGTTTGAGTCCGACAAAGAACGATTCCAGAAAGCGGGCAAGACAAAACAGAAACCAAAAAATAAAGTAAACAAGTAAATAACAGGGTGAGAATGTGCTTAAATTTGAAAACGTGGTAAAATCAGGCTGCTGTGGGGACTTTTATTTTTCTGGATTGCTTTTAAAACTGTAGGTTGGGCTTAGGGAAGTGGGTGGGCACTGGTCAATCTGTGCTTTCGAAAACACTTGGAAAGGAGGAGGGTGGGTCTGTCAATTGCTCAGTCAGTCGACAATGACAAGAGCAGGCGCGAATGGCACTCACAAGAAATATTTAAGATTTCAAAATGCATACACAGCAGCCTCTAGTGGATTCGCGAAAACAAAAACTGCAAAAAAAACGTAGCTCCTGGGACGTATTTGGCGCTCTCCAGAAATGTATATAGGGGTACGTTTTCAGAATGAGCCTGGGTTGTGCAAAACAGTATGTTTAGCTAAAAATTATAACGTTATGACTTTTATAAAAGATTGATTCTTTAAATGCTAAAAATAATATAAATCCCTCTTTTCTTTGCAGACGTGGCTGAAGAACTATGGCTACCTGCTCCCTCATGACATTCGCACATCAGACCTGCGATCGGAGAAAGCCATGCAGTCGGCTGTCGCTGCCATGCAGCGGTTTTACGGAATTCCAGTGACAGGAATCCTCGACCAAACCACCATCGAGTTCGTAACAACCTTCCCTACTTAACATGCCCTTATAAAGCTATTTCACAAGACCTTATATATATTAACACAACAACGATGTAGCCAAAAACGTAAAAGTTTTTTCCTTGCATTGTTTTGTTTAAAGGTGGATGAGAAAACCTCGGTGTGGAGTTCCAGATCACCCTCACATCAGCCGGCGGAGGCGAAATAAACGCTACGCTCTCACCGGGCAGAAGTGGAGAGACAAAAAGATCACATACAGGTAAAGTACATGCTTAGAGTATAGCTTACGTAATGCATAGATGAATATATGCTCTATATAGACTATGTTGGATCTGAACAACCTCTAGTGAAATCTACAGAAGCATGTCCTGGATTAACATCTATGTTGATCCTGGAACCTTTTTTGTTGTAAAATATAATCCATACCTATTCCCTACCCCTAAACACAACCATAACTGTAAATTACTCCCAAAATCAGAGGGGAATAATAGTTGGAAAACAATCATGTAGAAGTGCATAAACCTAACCAAAAGCCTAAATGTAACATAAAGTTTGACACAGTGGTTGAACTAGGTATTGCACTCCTGGATCAAAATAAACATAAGCGCAGGATGCCAGATTGAGTACAGGAGCGAGTGATTTAAACTGTGTTCTACATAAAAGCAACAACACACGATAAAGGGAATATTTTCCATATTAAAAAAGAGTTTTGGTTCTAACCATCACCTCAAATTGATATATTAGAAACGGCTTCTATTTCTTACAGCTGAACAACAAGATAAACTGACAATGATCACCTCAGATAAACCTTTTGTGCTTTAATCAGTGCTAAATGCTAACAAAGTAAGTTTGAATACCGTTTTACATGACATTTATTGCCATTTACTGAAAGCAGCAGCAGCAGTTCACCTCAGATCTAGAAAATACAATAAACCGTTTGAAATTGAACTTTAGAACTAAACACATATGAGTGATTTGGCATCTAAATTTAATGATGTTAAAGAGGGTTAACATGTAATAATAGATTATAAACCTTACAGTTTCGTGAGTGAGTGCATATTCTGTGCTTCTGAATGGCTGTATTTAAATTTCTGTCGTGTTTCGTCTGGTGCAAACAGCCAAATTGCTCATCACTGTGTATCTTATCACAAAGCGTGTTGTTAGGACACGCGGTTACAATGTAACCTGCTCGCCTAATGTTTACATTCGTAATATTTATATCATTTGCTAATTAATAACCTCATGTGGAACTCTGTCTCATTTTAACGTCTGATACTGTCCAGTTTTGTCACGGACTAGAGCCTTTCTTTATGAATGAATGAATGAATGAATGAATGAAATACGCTGTTTTCCAACAAGGCAACCTGGGGTGCTGAATTATAATTGGCTAAACTGGCATTGTGCAGGTTAAATTTACTTAAAGACAGCGTTCCGGCACCTAAAAACCATTTTTAAAGCAGAATATCTGACTTCAGCATTGTTTTTCAGTTAAACAAGAATGGTCACTTAGCATGTTTCTTAAATATCTGCACACATTTTATGGTATTTTTATGCTTTAGAAGACTAAAAAACTTACATACAGCACCTTTAATGCTGATTGGCTGCTTGGGATGTTGTTCCAGGATCAACATAGATGTCCTACTTGGTGAAATCAGGTTCGCGATCTACAGAAGACCCCATGTAAACATCTGATACATGGAAATATTTGCGAATATAATTTATTTTATACTTTTATATGAACACAATGGAGCAAAGATAAAAGTGGAAAAAAATTGTTTAAATTCATTTGAAATATTACACAGGCCTTAAAATCACTTCCAGATTTAAATCTTTCATTCTGTTAGGCTTAAACTTTACAATGACACAAACCTCATGTGTCCTGAACTCTGGTGCCTGATTAATTATAATCCCATCTTGAAATTGCAGATCTTGTGATGTTTATAAGGGTATTGTAGATTCACACATTACGATATCAATACTTAAATGATATATTGTGCAATTTTTTTGATATATTTTGAAATATATGTTGCATATAGGGTGGCACGGTAGCCCAGTGGTTAGCACTGTTGCCTCACAGCAAGAAGGTTGCTGGTTCATGTCCTGGCTGGGTCAGTTGGCATTTCTGTATGGAGTTGGCATGTTCTCCCCATGTTGGTGTCGGTTTCCTCCTGGTGCTCCAGTTTCCCCTACAGTCCAAACACATGCGCTATGGGTGAATTGGATTAACTGAATTGGGCGTTGTGTATAAGTGAGTGTGTGTGTGTGTGTGTGTGTGTGTGTGTGTGTGTGTGTGTGTGTGAATGTGAGAGTGTGATAGTGGTGTAACGGATCCCAAATCTCACGGTTCGGATCACATAATGGTTTTTTAGTCACGGATTGGACAGGGGAGAAGACAAATGTAATTTGCTTTCTATTTATTATCAAAACATTACTGCAAGAAACTTTTGGTTTTAACAAATAGAACTTAGAAGCTGTAATAAAAATGATTGTAAAATAATCAGTACTGTGAAAAATTCACTGTTACTACTACTGTTGCTGATGATGCTAAATATATAAATCTGACATTATAATTTGTTCAACCCATATTTATTTTGTCTCATTTTCAATAAATGATTCAGTTAGTCACACATAAAACTTAATGTTTTATTGCTAATTTTTGAAGAATTATTCTGTGGCATATTTTTGTTGGCTGGTTGTCGACACCTATTGGTTAAATAATGTAATTAACGACTACAACTTTAATTTTTGAGCATATGATGGTGATTTTAAACTTTACCATCTAAACTATTGTAAGGGAGCCGTAGGTGAAGACATGGAGGCAGAATGCATCCAAATGCTGGAAGTTAAAAAACAAACAGCTTATATAAAACAAAGGCAAAATCGTAGTCATAAACCAGGCAAAGTCAAGCAAACAAAGAGGCAGTCCGAGAAAGCAAACAAAGCAGAGTCCAAAATCCAAAAAGCAGTAGTCAAAAAAGCAGGCAAAAAGGTCAAGACTCAAGACTAAAGACTAAAGAGTTTTGCGTGTTTCAAACACAGATTTGAATGCAGCGATTCAAAGGATTAATAAACATAAGCAAATCACCATAATTTATCATGTATGTTGCATGGGTGTTAAGATCCAGATCTTTTAATTATTAATCGTGCAACTTACACTGAATGCATTAATGCAGGCTAAACAAGTAGTGACAGAAAACACCTTTAATAACCTAAGAAACCCACCACATCCCGAATAACCCACCACAACTTCTTCTGTCATCATTATATTTTACAGAAAAGCCTACCTGCTTTCATACATGTGATTTGAATGACGCGAGAGGCGATCTCTATGCGATCGTTACAAATTTAGGATTACTCTACAAGTAAAAAAAAAATTGATTAATCTGCAGGTTACGTGTGATCCAAATCTTGGGTTGTGATCTGTACGAATCACGGATCAAATGTGATTTGTTACACCCCTAGTGTAGGGGTGTTTCCCAGTACTGTGTTGCGGCTGGAGGGGCATCCACTGCCTAAAACAAAGTTTCGGTGGTTCATTTCGCTGTGGCGACCCCTGATATATAAGGGACTAAGCCAAAGGAAAATGAATGAATGTTGCATATATAACACATTTTACATATGTGAAATCCAAATATGTCATATATGCAATTTCCTAATATTTCCATATATCAGATTTCTATATGGGATTGTTGACTCTTTCTAGATAAATGACTGTTGTAGTTATTTCAGGGTAGAGCTCCAAAACCTCTATAACGCTTGTAACTAACTGCACAGAGTCACATGATTTGATTCTCTTTAATGGCGACCCATTATGCCTGTGGAGTGTATTTATACTCTTACCTTTAATTAAGTTAGTGCATATTGTGTTCGTACATGTGAGTTTTGAGACACACGGCACTTGTGCAATGTTCCAGACAGACACAGTTAAAATGCTTCCCTCCAGCCGTAACAGTGCTTTTGTTTTTGGGAGATAGACAGAAGTAAATGTTGGCTGATACCTTGAGTGGTTGTCGTTGCTATTTACCCCCAAAACACACTCAGCCTAGTTATTTTATAGTTCTAAACCATAAACTCGAAGGTTGAAACCTAAGGCATATAGCTTTTATTATAAATAGTATAATTCAGCAGATATTCTGCAAACACAATGTATGTTGTTATGACCCGAAATGTCTAGGGCTGAGGTTGAAACATAAGTGAAACAAAATAAATAAATAAACCATTAGCAGGTTATGATTTTAATAACCTTCAGGTTCTTTTACTGTGAGAAATAGACAGGAAAATGTTTTATTAATAGAAAACAAAGAATAGGAGTGCAAACAAAATGGCTTCAGGGCTGAGCCAGGCCAAAATAGTAAACAAAAAGTTAACTAACTCCACCCTGAAGATAACTTACCTAATAGATGAAAAATAAATACAGAAAATAAATTACAAATACTTCCCTTATGCCTGTACACAAAATTATTATAAATTATATCAATAGATACAATAATAAGGCAGTACAAATATTTAAAAATTTATTCTTTTGAATAGACTGATATTTACTATAGTTTAGCCAGAACTGCTAAAATATTAGTTTAGATTTGTGCTTATTTGCACAAACTGCAGATTATATAAACATTACAATATCGAAAATATGAATTTATTTATTATCACAGTCGATATCGGTCATGAGAAGGACTTAATTATCAGTTATAGGTTAAAATGTTCATATCGTAATCAATACAAAATGCTAAATAAAATACATATAATAACATAAGTGATTTTTATTATATATGATAGATTATTATAATATATAATATGGCTTTTGTTGAAATAAAATGCCAAAATATGGTAAAAAAATGTTTTTCACCGTACAGCATAACAACTAATAGTATGTTAAAATATTATACCTGTTCTGACCTGTACTTATCAAAATTCAGAAAATAAATTTTTTTTACATTAAAATGTACATTTTAAAGCATAATGGGAAAGCATAACAATAAAAAACACAATTAATGAGTATTTCAGAGCTGTGATCCTTAAATTATTTAATATGTCCAAACATAAATATGGCAGATTTTTATTTATTTATTTATTAATTTATTTGTTTGTTCGTTCGTTCGTTCGTTCGTTCGTTCGTTCGTTCGTTCGTTCGTTCGTTCATTTATTTATTTATTTATTCATTCATTCATTTCTTTATTTATTTGTTTGTTTATTTATTTATTTATTCGTTCATTTATTTATTAATTGATTTATTCACTTATTTATTTGTTTATTTATTTATTTATTTGTTTGTTTATATATATTTTTATAATATTTTATTTATATAAAAAATGTATTAATATAGGGGGTCACGGTGGCGCAGTGGGTAGCACGATTGCCTCACAGCAAGAAGGTCGCTGGATCGATCCCCAGCTGGGCTAATTGGCATTTCTGTTTGGAGTTTGCATGTTCTCCCCATGTTGGTGTGGGTTTCCTCTGTGTGCTCCGGTTTCCCCCACAGTCCAAAGACATGCGGTACAGGTTAATTGAATAAGCTAAATTGGCAATTCAATTCATCTTTATTTGTATAGCGCTTTTACAATATAGATTGTGTCAAAGCAGCTTCACATTGAAGTTCATAGTAAATTGAAACCGTGTCAGTTCAGTTTTCCGTGTTTAAGTTCAGTTCAGTTTAGCTCATTTCAGTGTGGTTTAATAATCACTACTGAGAGTCCAAACACTGAAGAGCAAATCCATCGATGCGCAGCTCTACAGATCCTGAACCATGCAAGCCAGTGGCGACAGCGGCGAGGAAAAAACTCCACCAATTGGCGAAAGTGAAGAATTAAAAAAACCTCAAGAGAAACCAGGCTCAGTTGGGCACGACCATTTCTCCTATGGCCTAACATCTTGTTTGGCGCCGGAGGCTGGAGAATGCTGGACCTCAGCGAAGACTCGTCTGTCCCTGGAGCGTCACAGGAATCAGTCTCATGCTCTCCACTCCACCATGACCACCATAGTGTATGAGTGTGAGTGCAAGAGTGTATGGGTGTTTCCCAGTGTTGGGTTGCAGCTGGAAGGGCATCCACTGTGTAAAAACATATGCTGGATAAGTCAGCGCCAGCGGTTCATTCCGCTGTGGCGACCCCTAATGAATAAGCCAAAAAGAAAATGAATGAATGAGTGCTCAGGAGTAGCTTAATTAGTGTGTCGGTGCTCTTTGGGTAAGAGATTGATCAAAATAAACTGCAAAAGTAAGTCCAAGGCACTTGAAAAATGTGAAATAAACTTTAAAAAGCCTTTATTGACATGGCAATTCCTTAAAACTGTGCCTGTATTTATTTAATAATTTATTATTTTTTGCCATTTTGTTTGGTCAGGAAGAAAGCAGGACCTTTTTTTAATGTACAGACAAGAGCTAAATTTAAAGCTGCACAACAGATGAAGAGAACTCAGTAGAATGGAAAAGGTTTTGACATGAAACTATTTCTCTTGTCTCTGTGTTGCAGATTCAGCATATATGAGCCGAACTAAAGCAAATCTGGGACATTTTAGTTACGGTGCATTCCTGATGGCATAAACAAGAAAGCATTTAGATCATTTGCAAACATTCGTCTGTTTTTAAGCTCTATTAATTTCAGTTAGTCATCTAATGCAGAGTTTTTGGTCTCTGGTTAATCAGATGCGATGATATTCTCACTTGCGAGTGCCTGCAGTTATATGCCAGAGACAGCCATCTGCTTTTGCCTTCGGTGTCTGGCCTGGTTTAACTTTTGCCCTATATTCAAGAAAATGTTTTATGCAGATTAATTCTTATGTAACAGCACAGCGCTGTGCACTCAAACAGCATCAGCTTCAGAGCTAATTCACACCGAAACAACATCTCTACTTTCATCACAGCGGTGAAGAGATTGCTTGAAATATGACTTTTTAAACTTGTTTTTGAAAGCTAAAAGTTTTTGTTAAAGAATCACAAGCCGTTAATCAAACCATCAAGCTAAGAGGTAAATCACAACATTACAAACTTGGACTTGAAGCAAATGAAAATCAGACAAAATGAAAAAGATACTGTACTTAAAGGTTTTAAAGGAACACTTTACTTTTTTTGGAAATAGGCACATTTTCCAAGTCACCTTGAGTCAAACTGTTGAGTTTTACCATATTTAAATCCATTCAGCCAATCTCTGATTCAGGCAGGAGCACTTTTATCTCAGTTTAGCATCAATTATTGAGTCAGATTAGACAATAAGCATCTCGCTCAAAAGTGTCAAAAAAGAGTTTTGATAATTTTCCTATTTAAAGCAGTAGTTACATTTTGTACTAAGATGAACAGATGAAAAGTTGCTACTTTCTAGGCCAGTGGTTCTCAAACTTTTTTCACCAAGTACCACCTCAGACAAAAATTGTCTCTCCAAGTACCACCATAATGACCAGGATTGAAATACAGTAGCGTAGTAGGCCTAATTAAGCAGCTGTAGCACTGCACAGTTCAAAAACGAAGCAGATTCATTCCTATTATTAAGAATATGTATTGTTGTCAGCCACTTTAAACATTATAAATAGTTTGAACATGAACTGTGCTTGCAGACAAAAACAAAACAAATTCATTTAAATTAGAATTCGCTTTTTAAAGTGAATTAAAAATGGCACTGTTCTTAAAAAGTCAAAAGAAAACTGCTGTACGGTAAAGTATTAATATAGCGTATTCATCAAAACCTGGAAATGTTGCTTGGACCTGATAAATAGAGGCTATGTATATTTTATATATATATATATAATTTTAATATTTATACATTTTGAAAGTTTTGCAAGTTGCAATTTTGAAGTTGCATGTACAGATGACATATTTGTATATCTTTGAAATCTAAACTTGTATTTTAAATATATAATTTGAAATTACTGAAATTAGAAATTAGATCTGCTGCTTTGCAGTCGGCCTATGTGTGTCAGAAAGCGAGTGATTAAATGCATACAGTGCTTTACCAATTCATATGTGCAGTATTTCTGCGATCTGGTGTGAATGAGATCACATAAGTGAACTGTGAAGTTTGCGCTAACCGCGCACCGACCACTGTTTTCAAGCAGGCTCGGGTACGGTTCGCGGTCCCTCCGTCTGTGCACACGAAGAATAACTTTAATGATATTCTACCTCTAAGCTTCAAGCATGGCAATGTTGATTGAGTCTACGTTCTGTGTCTCGCGCCATTTGAATCACATTTAAATTAAATCTGAGGTAACAAACTAAACCGAAAGCCGCGTACTCTGCTTTACAAAACAAATAACTTTAAATATCGAAAACGCGCATTATTTTATACAAGTGGTACGCGTACCACAGTTTGAGAACCACTGTTCTAGGCTAATATGACTAGGAACTATTCTCTCATTCTGGCATGATAATCAAGGAACTTTGTTGCCATACCATGGTTGCAGCAGGCCCAACAATATTACGCAGTACCTGAAAGTAGTCCCCAGCCCCTGCTAGTTAACTAGGTTACAGAGCTGCGTAATATCATTGTGCCTGCTTTCTTTCAATTATCTATATACATACATATATATATATATATATATATATATTCATTCATTTTCTTTTCGGCTTAGTCCCTTATTAATCCGGTGTCGACACAGCGGAATGGACCGCTAACTTATCTAACACGTTTTATGCAGTGGATGCCCTTCCAGCCGCAACCCATCTCTGGAAAACATCCACACACTCATTCACACTCATACACTACGGACAATTTAGCCTACCCAATTCACCTGTACCACATATCTTTGGACTGTGGGGGAAAACGGTTCACCAGGAGGAAACCCACGCGAACGCAGGGAGTACATGCAAACATCCACACAGAAACGCCAACTGATCCAGCCGAGGCTCAAACCAGCAATCTTCTTGCTGTGAGGCACTACCTACTGCGCCACTGCATCACCCCATATATATATATATATATGTTTTTTTTTATTATTATTATTTTTTTTAGTTAAACAATTATTTTAAACTTACATTCATGTGCAGAAATAGCCAGATCAACACCAACTAAATCAAATTAACTCTGTAAATTTACTTTTCATGCAGACGTTAGCATTATTTATTACATATCTCTCTGGAATACTTGTTTCTGATTGGTCAGTCGTGACATTCCAAGGTATGTTATTCCCAGATAACAACTTCTAAATAACACAGGCTCATCTGGGAACTTTGAATCATCATGACAGTCAAATCCATAAACATAAATCCACATGCACATTCACATCCACATTCACATTTATATGGCTACTTGCCACAAAACATAAAAATTAGACACAAAACATTGTTATAATGAATGCCATAATGAATTTTTTAAACAGAAACTAACAGCTGATGGAGTATACACTAACCTTTGCATTATTCAGTCAAAAGGTGGTGCCAAAGACTCAAAAAAGTAAAGCTGACAGAAACTAAACCAGCTGAATAAAGCATACACTGACCTACTTATTATTCATTCACAACACCAAACAGTCAAAAACTGAAGTGTAATAGACAAGCGGATACATATGAATGTGGATGTTAGTATATGATTTTACTGTATTCACTGAAAATCAAGCTGAGTCGAAATTCCCGGGTGAGGCTGTGTTATTTAGCGGTTGTTATCTGGGAATAACTTACCTCAGAAAGTCGCGACTGAGCAATAAGAATTGAATAATCCAGACAGCTGTGTAAAAATCCTAAAAAAATAATAATAATAATAATAACAATAATACATTTAATTTAAAGCATCTTTCTAGAAATATATATACAGTTGAAATCAGAATTATTAAACCCCCTGAATAATTGGCCCGCTGTTTATTTTTCCCCAATTTTTGAGGAAGACCATTAATGAAGTGGCAAGGCTATGAGCGAAGATATCGGTGGAGTGAGTGAGGAGCGGAGACGATGTTACGGAGATGAAAATATGCAGACTGGTTTACATTATTAATATGCGACTGGAAAGAGAGTTAACAATTGAGACTTAAAAAGACAACAACCGCCTGGATGTACTTTATTCCCTACATTACATAGTATTGTGCATGCATCACTCTTTTTCCTGTTTCCAGCATCCACAACTTCACGCCGAAAGTTGGTGAGAAGGACACGCAGAGGGCCATCCGGCAGGCGTTCGATGTGTGGCAGACAGTGACGCCGCTCAGCTTTCAGGAGGTGGCCTATTCGGAGATCAAGAACGAGGGCAAAGACGCCGACATCATGATCTTCTTCGCCTCGGGTTTCCATGGCGACAGCTCTCCGTTTGATGGAGAGGGAGGGTTTTTAGCGCATGCTTATTTTCCCGGGCCAGGCATCGGCGGAGACACACACTTTGACTCCGATGAGCCCTGGACGCTAGGAAATGCCAACCATGATGGTGAGTGTGGCGCTGTGACATCAGTGTCTGTTATTGTGAGATTGTATGATTATTGATATTAAGAGTTTTTATGTTAGGGTGAGATTTAATCAAGCATAACAATGGCTTATTGTACGTTATACTTTTATAATGGCCATTATTGATTATTAAAACTGATTTTCAGCAAAAGAGAGGGTATGTTTCGTATTTTCAATGAAAATGAAGTAAGGCAGTTATGTTATAGGCTCTGTTTTGTTATAAATATGCATACACTGAAGATGACAGTGATATAAATATGTAGATACATGACACCACAACTTTTTTGGTGTCTTTTAAGTTAATATCAAAATGAAAATAGGCAGTTCCTTATATCATGCTTTCATTTTATTGTTAAGATAGTGAAACAATGTAGCCAGGGTGATGTGAATGAGGTTATAAAGTACACTGTTTCCTTTGAAGATTTACCCGATGTATCCTCGGGAGTTTGTTTTCTATATCAAACTTGCGAAGACTGAACTTACAAGGAGAGGATGCAAGACTGAACTTTGTGTAGGCTACTTAATATTGAGGAAAAAGTCACAATCAGAGAAGCGAACGTCTGCAGCCACGCCTCCGTTTTCAGATGTCTCCATTTTCCCCCCATCCACACTGAGATGGAGCAGCATGAAAACGGCCTCTTTAGCGTTTTCAAAAAGCTCAGTTTTCATTGCTCGAAAACTCCAGCATAGTGTAGACAGATGGCGAAACCGTAGCAAAACTTATGCACTTTAAAACTAAAACGTATTAGTGTAAACAGGGCCTAGGTGGATAACACTGTCGGCTCACAGCAAAAAGGTCGCTGGTTGTCTCCCGACTGGGCCAGTTGGCATTTCTGTGTGGAGTTTGCATGTTCTTTAGCCGTAATGTATGAGTTTGTGTGAATGAGAGAGGGTATGTGGGTTAGAGAGGGTGTATGGGTGTTTCTCAGTGCTGGAAGGGCATCCGCTGCGTAAAACATAGTTGGCTGTTCATTCCGCTGTGGCGACCCCTGTTAAATAAGGGAGTAAGCCGAAGGAAAATTAATGAACGAATGAATTATTTTGGCATATATTTGTGTCAGATTTTATGCATTCGCGTGCGTATAAATGGAAGTCTATGGGGAGAAAAGTCCAGTGTGACCGCAGCTAGTTTTGGTTTAGTCATTGTCCGGTATTCTCAGTTGTGCATTGTCAATCCATGTTGTTCCTGTGTCTCCTGTGTTATTGAGGTCCTTCCAAGTGAGTGTTGACACTTTCAATTCATTATAATCTGCTATGTGAAGCTGCTTTGACACAATCCACATTGTAAAAGCACTTTACAAATAAAGATGAATTAAATTGAATTGAAACTGTTTGTAAATAAATCTACGTGTTTAATAAATCCTGCAATCCTTTTGCCTTCCTGATTGAGCCAAGGCGTTATGATACCTTTACATGTGTGAATTTATTTATGTTGTTCTAATTCTAAATATGGCTAATAGAGAATATAGTTTTAAGCTAGTTTATAAAATATATATTTTTTGCAGCTCTACATAGATCCACATAATCTAATCATCCATGATAGGCAATGGTATGGAATCTTCTGCTGTGTTTAATGATTAATCTATATATTTTACTCTAGTTAAACATGGCATTGGCTAATATAGAAGTGTTTTATTTAATTATTCTAAATGAAAATCAACACAAATCTACAGTATGTATTTAAATCCAATACAGCACCACAGTGACTGCAATAGGATGATTTATTTTCTGCATGGCTTTATTTTCTGTTCTAATTTACAAGAATGTCAATACATTTATTTTAATTTAAGCATGACAAAAAACGAAACTGTGAAAAGTCTGCATAAATTAACAGTTTTATGTATTTTGTGATTTAAGCTTTTATTTACATTTTCCCTGTTTATTTATGATTTTGTATTGCATTATGGGACATTGATCTTTGTTCCAATAACTTTTAATCCTGAAAAGTTAGAAAAACTTTCTCCTCACAGCAAGAAGGTCGCTAGTTTGAGCCTTTGCGTTTCTGTGTGGAGTTTGCATGTTCTCCCTGTGTTCGTGTGGGTTTCCTCCGGGTTGTCCGGTTTCCCCCACAAGTCCAAAGACGTGGTACAGGTGAATTGAGTGGGCTAAATTGTCCCATGTGTTTCCCAGTTGATGTTTTTGTTGATGTTTCCCAGTGATGGGTTGCAGCTGCAAGGGCATCCGCTGCATAAAACATATGATGGATAGGTTGGCGGTTCATTCTGCTGTAGCAACCCCGGATTGATAAAGGGACTAAGCCAAAAAAAAAATGAATGAATGAACATTTTTAATAGTTTAAGTGGGTTGGTCTGGGTTGGTGTTGTATTTTACAAAAAACTTGTAATAAACTGCCAGTACATTTTCTGGTATTTCTCTATATTTTATTTATTATACATTATATTATCTCAAGCTACTAAGTGACGTTTTATCAACAAATTTCGAGAGGAGCACACGAAGATGCAATTCAGCTATTTAAATACATCACTAACAATCATTCTATTATCCAATTAACATTAGACCAAACCCCTATAAACACCAAAAGTTGTCCTACCTGCATTATCTCATGACTTTAGCATCCCTCCACCACCCCAACACCTCACCTCTTAAACATTATCTACCTGGGGGGAGCGTTCGGGGGCTGGGCTAGACACTCAAACCCCAACTACTCTTGCTTCCTCGATGGGGAATAACACGAGTTGGGGTGTCTTCCTCGAGCTCAGAGCCTTCTCCCTGGACAGCACGCCAAATACGCCGAAAACATCTGTAAGTGTGAATTCGTGAAAATGTCAATAAGTTATTTTGTTAAACCGCAGAGTTGAACTTTCAACATCAAAAGTCGACAGAGCAGAGATCAACATCCCATAATACAATTCACAACTGTAAATAAACCGAAAACACTTGTGAATCACAAAACTGTTAATTAACTTTAATATTTTAATTCATATTTTATACAGTATAGAACTATTCCTTTTATTGTGTTTTATTTTATTAATTTGTCGAACTTCTTTATTGATTAATTTACATGAATGTAAATCTATCAGGGTTCCTACGGTCATGGAAAAATCATGGAATTTTGACATGCCACAAAGTTTTGAAAAAAGTCATGGAAAACCGATATCTGTATACTTGAATATAGGTTTGTTGTCTTTAATTTATTTTCTGTCCTCGGTCAATCACATACGCTCACATTATTAGTGTGGTGTAAGCATTATCTAAATAAATTTTACGTAGATATAAATATAAATTGGTTGTCACGGTGGTGCAGTGTGAAGTACAATCGCCTTACAGCAAAAAGGTCACTGGTTCAAGCCTCGCCTGACTCAGTAGGCGTTTCTGTGTGGAGTTTGAATGTTCTCCCCGTGTTTGTGTGGGTTTCCTCCTGGTGCTCCGGTTTCCCCCACAGACCAAACACATTGGTGAATTGGGTATAATAAAAGTATCTGTATTGTATGTGTATGAATAAGTGTGTAGATGTTTCCCAGTGATGGATTGCAGCTGGAAGGGCATCCGCTGCTTAAAACATGTGCTGGAAAAGTTGGCGGTTCATTCCGCTGTGGCGACCCCTGATTAATGAAGATACTATATCTATAAATATAAATTACAACTAAATAGATTGTTGCGTGTTTTACGATATGCTGTAATAAATATTAACATGTATTTTTTTTACCATGCATATGTAGACACTGCATGAAACATTAGGTCATGAAAATTTACTTGAAAGTCTTGGAAAAGTCTTGGAAAAGTCATGGAATTTTAGTAGTTAAAATGTGTATGAACCCTGATCTATGTTTAAATCTAATTTATTTAGTTGACTTATTAATTTTGTTAACTAAAACTATTGCATGACAGTAGTTAAGAGAGATTTTTCATTCTATGCTATTCTAAATGTGTGGGCTTTATGTAATGGTAAATGTATCTGAATGTACCGTGTGCTTCATTTCTATAGTAAGTAAGGTTATATGCAGTGTGATTGGGCGAGCTCTCCTGCATGTAGAGATCAGTCAGATGTGTAGAGCTCAATCCTCTGGGATTTTCAGCAGTGGTAAACTGGAGCAGAGAGCATCAGTAAGCGCCACAGGGGAAACATCCAGAAAACACAGAGCATTGCATTCCTCCTTCAGTTGATCCTCCGCTGCGCTGCGTGCTGCATATCTGCTGCGTTATCTTCAGCAGTGTCAGCAGTTCAAGTACACACTTTACAGAGCACAACATCTCTACCTTATTCACTACAAACACTTCTGTACGGATCTATTCCTCCACACACCACATCAGCCTTAGTGGATACAGATCAAACACTTTTACAGCAAACACTGGATGTGTGTACATATGCAGCGGCTGATGGAGAGTTTATATTGCATTTATTGACAATGACACTTCTTCTTTTGTTTCAAATCAACTCTTCCTCCAGGATTTTGCAGGACATTTTGTTTGTTTATGATTGTTTGCAGCCTAAAATTTAATTTTGACCTCAGTAATCTTTGGGGACCATTATTTATATAGAAAAACCACTGAGAGAAACAATCCGGACAAAAAAAAAAGGACTTCTTTATTAACAAGTACAATATGTGTGTTTGTTTAGTCAATCACCATTGCAGGCCTATACACTTTAACCCTTGTGCATTGTTCAAATTGACTACCCTTTCGTTATGTTGGTGGCTGTTTTTGCCCCACTGACCTCCATTATAACCACATTTTTTGATTGCGAAGTCTTAACACCATGCATCATGCATCATTGATTGATGGTGGTTTTCCCTGTTGGGAAGAGGTCAGATTTGTCATGTTTACTGTTAATCATCAGTTGGCGCCATTAACCCTTTAGTACTCACATGGAGGATTTTTGCCAACTACAGTGACACTACCTGACAAAAGTCTGGCCTCCTATCTAAGTTTTAGGAACAACAAATAATAACTTGACTTCTAGTTGATCATTTGGTATCAGAAGTGGCTTATATGTCAGTTGGCGTTTCTGTGTGGAGTTTGCATGTTCTCCCTGCATTCGCGTGGGTTTCCTCCGGGTGCTCCGGTTTCCCCCGCAGTCCAAAGACATGCGGTACAGGTGAATTGAGTAGGCTAAATTGTCCATAGTGTATGAGTGTGAATGAGTGTGTGGCTGTTTCCCAGAGATGGGTTGTGGATGGAAGGGCATCCGCTGCATAAAATCATGCTTGATAAGTTGGCGGTTCATTCCGCTGTGGCGACCCCAGATTAATAAAGGGACTAAGCCGACAAGAAAATGAATGAATGAATGAAGTAGCTTATATGAAAGGTAAAGTATTACGTATTTTAGGTAGTGGCGCAGTAGTGCTGTCGCCTCACAGCAAGAACGTCGCTGGGTCGCAGGTTTGAACCTCGGCTAGGCTGGGTCAGTTGGCGTTTCTGTGTGGAGTTTGCATGTTCTCCCTGCGTTCGCGTGGGTTTCCTCCGGGTGCTCCGGTTTCCCCTACAGTCCAAAGACATGTGGTACAGGTGAATTAAGTAGGCTAAATTGTCCATAGTGTATGAGTGTGAATGAGTGTGTGGATGTTTTCCAGAGATGGGTTGCGGCTGGACGGGCATCTGCTGCGTAAAATTGTGCTGGATAAGTCAGCGGTTTATTCCGCTGTGGTGACCAGAAAATGAATGAATGAATGAATAAATTACACATATTTTACCAAAATAAAATATGATCATGCCTTGATTTTTTATTATTTCATTAGGACAGTAAGGTCTGACTTTGCTTAGACTAAAGTCTTGTCACTTAACAGAAATAATGTCCAGTATAGAATATAAAGTCATGCTGCAGTGGAAACAGAATGAATATTGTGCATGACTCCCATGAGCTTGGAGGACTGCATCCATACATCTCTGCAATGACTCAAATAACTTATTAATAAAGTCATCTGGAATGGCAAAGAAAGCGTTCCTGCAGGACTCCCAGAGTTCATCAAGATTTTGTGGATTCATCTTCAATGCCTTCTCCTTCATCTTACCCCAGACATGCTCAATAATGTTCATGTCTAGTGACTGGGATGGCAAAATCTGGAGCACCTTGACCTTCTTTGCTTTCAGGAACTTTGATGTGGAGGCTGAAGTATGAGAAGAAGCGCTATCCTGCTGAAGAGTTTGCCCTCTCCTGTGGTTTGTAATGTAATGGGCAGCACAAATGTCTTGATACCTCAGGCTGTTGATGTTGCCATCCACTTTGCAGATCCCTCGCATGCCCCTATACTGATTTTCCTTCACCAAACTTGACTGATTTCTTGAATCTTGGGTCGATGAGGGTTTCAATAGGTCTTCTGCAGTATGTGTGATGATTGGGATGCAGTTCAACAGATCATTCATCTGAGCAATCGAACTTCTGCCACTTTTCCAAATGATCAACTAGAAGTCAAGTTATTATTTGTTGCTCTTACAGCTGGGATCGACGACAAGACTTTTGTCACGTAGTGTACTTGTTTTTATTTATTTTTTTACTTATTTTAATGGTGAACTAAGGCTCGGCCAATAAACAATATTATATCAAATCGTGATAAAACGCATGTCGATAACAATGATAAGCCCTGGACTTTTTGACTCTATACTGATCTAAGAGCCAATCACACAGCAGAAATGTGCAACAATGAAAATCTAAAGTGTGTTGATAATAAAGATGCACCGTTTTTTTTAGCCATATATAAAATATGTTATGCCATTTAATGGACCCTCTATTTTTTGTGTCAGTCATTGTTGGGGTACTCTTTTAAATCTGGAAGAATTAACAACTTAACAATACTTGCAGCACCAATAGATGGCAAGCGGCAGTTCAGGCTATTTCTGTGATGGGAGTGAACCGATGTCACATCCCGTCTGTGTTTCTGAGGATCTGAACATGCCAGTCTGCACTGAGTCATGCTCTGGTAAAAGCGGACGCTTACATCCGCAGCAGCACAGCATGTTCCTCTAGCATTCTGGGTACAAACAGTGCTATGGGAGCTGTGCTGCAATGTGTAGAGAAAATAGAGAAAATTCAGGTAAACACATTTGGAAAAATATATATATTTATTTTGTTTTTAGGTCTTTTTTATATGTGGGTCAACGATGAGTTGCTTCATTTTAGTGTCTGCACTTTAAACGTGATTTTAATATACAAAAACACAACTAAAGTGGATACTTTTTTATATGATAACAAACTATATCATAATATGTCAAATAATAAATACTAGATTTTCATTCATTCATCCTTCGGCTTAGAATGAACCTCCAGCTCCAGCATATGTTTTACGCAGTGAATGCGCTTCCAGCTGCAACCCAGTACTGGGAAACACCCATACATTCACACACACACTTATACACTACACCCAATTTAGTTCATCCAATTTCCCTATTTCGCATGTGTTTGGACTGTGGGGGTAGTCAGAGCACCCAGAAGAAACCCACACCAACATGGGGAGAACATGCAAACTCCACACAGAAATGCCAACTGTTTCAGCCAGGACTTGAACCAGCAACCTTCTTGCTGTGAGGCGACAGTGCTAACCACTGAGCCACCGTGCAACTCACATTTAACCATTTATTCCTTGCTAAAATTATAACCAAATAGCTTACACCTAGTTATTGAGGACAGTATTATTGGTTTTCATGCCTTATACAGAAACTGACATTGAATTTCAGCGTAATATACATATCCATATAAAATGTCCCTGGTGCATTAGAGCTAACTGTGAAAGCGAATGGCTGCTCTCAAGCTCCAGCAGAGACAAAGCACCATAAAAGTATCGCATTACTTGTTATACATCCCAAGTGTGCTGAACTACATGTGAACTATTCCTCTAATGATAGGACGAACACATTTATACGCTGCTGATTCAGCGTTTGATGCATTCTATGGGAGCGCTCGTTATTTTGGGACAACATGCACCTTTATACATTAAATATGCAGAGTCTTAGCATTGGTAATTTACCTGCTTATGCTTAATACGGTGGAGATCAAAAATAAAGAACTACCTGCAGTTTCTTAACTTTCAAGATCACAGTTTAGTTACTAACTGAAGTAAAAGAACAATTTTTGGTGAAGTCAAAACCATTCGCCCTCCTGTGATTTTTTTTCTATTTCAAATATTTCCTAAATGTTTACCAGAGCAAAGAATTCTTCACAATATTTCCTATAATATTTTTTGTTCTGGAGAAAGTTTTATTTTTTTTTTATTTTGGCTAGAATAAAGCAGTTTTTTTTCTCTACAGAACAAACCATCGTTACAATGGCAAGTCCTAACTAGCCTAATTAAGTCTTTATTGTCACTTTAAGCTGAATGCTAGTGTCTTGAAAAGTATATGGTCAAATATTATTTACTGTCATCATGGCAAAGATAAAATAAATCAGTTATTAGAAATGAGATATTACAACTATTATGTTTAGAAATGTGTTGAAACAGAAATTGGAGAAAAAAATACCCAGTAAATAATTCAGGAAGCTAATAATAATTCTGACTTCAATTGTATATGAAGCACAATTGAATAAAAATGTAAATAAGATATTTATAAAAGAGCACAGAACTAGATACAGTTCAATGAATAAGACAAATGTTATCAATCCTTCCAAAAGATAACTTGCATACTAAAAGCTAAACAGCATTTATTTGAAAATATATGGAGTTCTTTCATTAGTTATAACAAAGATGCAGATTTAACAGAGGAAGAAGTGCATTGTTTTTAGTGTATAACATAGTTCCAGTCTTGCAGTTCTGTATTGATATGTATTGCAGTGCTTCTCACACATAGACTTTACTTAGGTGGGCCGCCCAGGTATATTAACGGCCCTCCAAGTATATTTACTGACACACTTTTATTTTTTTTTACTATTTTTATCATCAATTTAAACTGCCCAATATGAACAAATATCCGTGAGCGATTAAGTAGTGGAAAATCTTCTCTCCTTTACCCGTTTCATACTGCTTGTTCTGTGTGCGTGAGACCTGTCAACGCTCCCACAGACAGTCTCACATGCTCTGCTGACCCACAGAGACCCGCACCTTTTTGTTTTGGCCGGGGTTTTGAATTTACTAAAATGTCCGGGATTTGGTTTTGCTTTTGTTTTCTAAGCTGTCGTTAATTGTATGCACACAGCCACGAGAACGAGAGAGACATTAAATAATTATTTAATCTAAACGCCTCAGAAAAACTCTACTAAATACGCAAAGGGGACAAAATTACATTGGCTGCAGAATATTTGTACACCATTAGAAATGGGTAATCAACTCATTTGCCTTATTTAAATAATCCACACATTTTATTTATTATAATTTTTAGAGATATTGTCTGTTTTTATTCATTTTTTTCTGTCATTTAGTTCTCATTAGCTGTATATTTTATTAATTTTATTATGTAAATATATTACATATTTTATACATTTAAAATACTGTACAAAATGTCATGCCAATAAAGCAACCTGAACTTAAATGAGAGATAAAGAGGAGCAGATTTTACCTGTCAGGGGGTGCACATGGCTCCTGAATAGCATAAAAGTAAGAGAAATTGTGGATTTCTTTTTAATTTATTTCAACAATTTTTTATTTAACTTTAACCCTTTAAAAAGAAAAGGTTTAAAACAGATAATAATAAAAAATAGTGTTAAAAATCTAATTATGTTTTGTTTGTTTGTTATAAATAGTGCTTTTTATGAGCTTTGGGTAAAAGGTGTGCTTCAATCCGGCTACCCTCGCAAGTATACTTCAAACCTGTGGGAAGCACTGTATTAATATACTCTTCGATACATATTTTATATATATAAAATGGCAAATATCATCAAATGGTGATAGGTTTGCATCCCTTCGCCAATAAATGAATGACCATGAAAGGTTGTGCTTACTATTTTACTGTGTAACTTCCATGTGTGAACACAAACATCTTAAAATACACACTATTTGTCTAACTTTTATTTACTTTATAGGCTATATGTAGTCACAAACACCCATTTTGCAAGAAAAAAGACCTACTGTGACTATTGGTTGGCTAGATCTGCAGGATTCAGACCACTGACTGAATATTTTCCTGCATATTAGTCTGTGGAGTGTGATTATTCTTTTAACAATGGTATGAACCATTATAGGGGTGATCATTTTATTAAATTAATAATTCACTTAAAAAATTTTATTCTGTAGAAAATTGGCGAAGGGGGTGGCGATGTCGCCTCACGGCAAAAAGGTCGCTGGTTTGAGCCTCAGCTGGGTCAGTTGGCATTTCTGTGTGGAGTTTGCATGTTCTCCCCATGTTGGCGGGGGTTTCCTTTGCGTGTTCCGGTTTCCCCCACGTCCAAACACATGCGGTATAGGTAAATTGGGTAAGCTAAATTGTCCGTAGTGTATGTGTGTGGTTGAGTGTCCGCTGCGTAAAACATGTGCTGGATAAGTTGGCGGTGCATTCCGCTGTGGCGACCCCTGATTAATAAAAATACTAAGCTGAAAAGAAAATAAATGAATTACCCTCATGTCTTTCCAATCCACTGCTACATTTCTTTGTCTTCCGAACACAAATTAAGTTATTTTAGATGAAATCCTGGAGCTCTCTTATCCTCTATAGACAGCAATGGTCCAGAAAGGGAACCAAAAACTTTGTCAAAACATCCCAGGTGAACATCCCATACGAAGCTCCAAGAACACTTTTTGTGCGGCAAGATTTTTATAAAAATGACTTTATTCACTTATGACGTATTGCCATTGGTCAGGTTGTACTCCTGAGAACATTGAGGAACAAAATAATTTTTATGGGGATTTTTTTGGTGCATAAAAGTGTTCTTGGAGCTTCATATGATTACAGTTAAACCGCTGAAGTCACATGGGATGTTTTGACAATGTTTTTGGTTCCTTTTCTGTACTTTGAACGTCTCAGGACCTCGGGTGCATGGAGAATGAGAGAGCTCCCAGATTTAATCTAAAATATTGTCATTTTTCGTCTGAAGATGAACAAAGATCTTAGGGATATGCAACAACATGAGGGTGATTAACATGAGTAATTAACATTGGAATTTAATTTTTGTGTGAAGTAAACATTTAACCAATCATTCTTGTTATTATTATTATTATTATTATTATTATTATTATTTAAGATACAGATCTTTCAGGGGTCCCAGGACCCTGGCTGTAAACTTCAGAAAATGTATTTGTGTTCTTCCTTTGTGCTACACTAATTGTTGTTTTCTACTTTTGATCACTGATTTTCACTAAATAAAATGTATAAGTGCATTTGGTATTTTGTAAAACCCTGTTCTACTTGCATGATACAGCCACAACTGAAATTCCTAAACATTTGCAATGATGAAAAGGACAAAAGAAAACTCCAAAGTATGTTTTTGTTTGACTAGTGAAAGATAGATTTGACGGTTAGCCTTTATCTTTCAGGCAATGATCTTTTCCTGGTGGCTGTTCATGAACTGGGACATGCATTGGGTCTGGAGCATTCGAGTGACCCCAGTGCAATCATGGCCCCCTTCTACCAATACATGGAGACACACAACTTCAAACTGCCTCTAGACGACCTTCAGGGCATCCAGAAAATCTACGGTACAGTCATGATCTCTGCGCTGTTCACAGCAATGAGCTGTATATGCACACAAATTTTTAATTTTCAGCCAGGCAGCGCAAGGGCTTCAGGTGAACTGGTCTTTCCATTACAAAATTACACATTTAAGATCTGATTTCTTTTAGCGATCGTCACTGCCTGATAGATATACAATATGAAGTGGGTCTCAGAAGCACTGCATTAAATTACATTTCCCCCCGACATGTCTTTAACATATGACAGTCTATTTTACCCCAGTATTTTCAATGCAATGTCTGCGCTAGCCTGTTGCTACTGACGGCGCTAGTGGTTACAACAGTCTTTCCTCTCGTTTTACACTTGAACAACTAAATGAATGGTCTATTTAGTCTATTTAACTGAATGTATTGTAATTACATTACAACATTGACGCTGTAAAAACAACCATGTGAAATTGAAAATAGTCACATTAGCTTTAAAACTCTAGCTGTGCATAAAGCCCATTAGTTGAAGAAGTGACTAAATCCATTGCTTTTAAAGCAGTTGACTTCTCTTAAAATATGAGTAAACTACTGTAGTTGCCCGTACATTATTAAATAAATTAACTTTGCAAAAAATGAGTCACCAACTTAATAAATAGGCTCATTTTACAAGTCACCTAGAGTTCAACTGTTGAGTTTTACCATTTTTTCTCAATCCATTCAGCAAATCTCACGGTCTGGCGGGAGCATTTTTAGCTTAGCTTAGCATAGATCATTGAATCAGATTAGACCATTAGCATCTCGCTTCAAATTTTTGACTAGATTTTTTTCCATTTAAAGCTTGACTCTCCTGTAGGTACATCATGTACTAAGACCGATGTGAAATTACTATTATATATGTTACTATTTTTTTAGGCTGACTTGACTAGGAACTATACTCTTATTCTGGTATAATAATCAAGGATGTACCATGGCTGTAGCTGGAGCAATGATATTACGCAGCACCTGAAAATAGTCCCCAGCTAGGTAACTAGCAAATAGCGCTGTGTAATGTATTAATGAAAGTATAGTTCCTATCTATATTGACCTAGAAAAAAACAACTCTATCATTTAATGTTGGTTTTAGTACAGAATGTAACTAAAGAAATGAATGATTTTTTTAAGCAAGATAAGCAAAGCTAAGATAAATGTGCCCCCGCTAGAGATCAGCTGAATGCATTAAAAAAGGGTAAAACTCAACTGTTTAACTCTGGATGACCTGTAAAATTAGCCTATTTGCAACAAAAGTGGTATGATTAACAAAGTGGTGGGAAGTTACAACATGTATACTCACTCAACTTCTAACTTTTAAGGCAATTGGTTTACTCACTTTTTTAAGTAAGTTTTTAAGTAACAGCACTTTTAGTTTAGTTTAAACTTTATTGTCCGTTCTGTTTGGCACAGAAGGAAATTTGTCTTTGACACTGCAATTGACAGCAACTGCATACATCAATCACACAACAACAACACCCATCAAGACAACAACATAGGTTAAAAGTTTAAAAACCAAATTAGCCCCATACAAACTACTGCAAATCATTCTTGGCAACTACCCCTTCAAACAGTGATCCGATTTAAAACAACAACTGCAATTGGGATAAATGACTTTTTATATGCGTTATTATTTTTAAGACACTGCCTACATGTGAGAAATGCTTAAATGTAAATGCAGATGTTGTTGTTTAGGATTCCCATGCTTCTTGAAAGTACTTAAAAGTAGGGCTGCACGATGTGGAGGAAAAATCTAATTGTGATTTATCCGATCAAAGTTGCGCACAAATGAAAGACCAAGCGTAATCACAAAGCATGCTACACTATGCTACAGTTTATTCCATTTTTCTAATAACATTGTCAGTTGTCATGACAAATTAAGAAAATAACTACAGTATTTTGAAATTCAAATAAATAAATTGTAGATAAAATCTTATATATAGATATATAAAACCTTTACATTTAGATTGTGTTACATTTTTCACATTGCTTCCATGACATTCTCAGTGCAATGCTGATGCTTTCCATACACAATTTTAGATTTTATTCACAGCACAAGAATTCTTATATTTAAATGTATAGTTTATAAATACATTTTCTGTGTATTTGTAATATGATTTTGTCTTTTAATACAAGCAGTAAGATATTTGAACTGTAGCTTTAATTTTACCTGCTCAATGAAAACACTCTTTTTCAACGTATCAATCAAAACTCAAGTACATGCACAGTACAACATGTGCATTTTAGCAAATAAACAAATGTAAATATTATCCCGCCTATGATTGATCATTGTGTTTACGCGTTTAACAGAAAAGGCTCTAGCGGTTAGTATTTACCGATGAGTGACGCGGATACGCATAGACGGCTGCGGTTACAGGCTATATGCGCGGATAACACAGCTGGTCCATAAAAGATGTGGTGGAGAAAACTCACGCTGCAGAGTAACGTGTGCAGGCCTAATTAAAAGTATTTGAATTTCAGACATGTGGATTCAAGGCCCAGAGATTACTTAAAAACTAATTTTTAAATTGAATCTGTTTACGGCTTTATTTCAATAATTGCACTCAATCGTCAAAAACAACGAAAAAAACGAAATTCGAAAAAATAACACAATTAAATATTGTACAATAACACTGACAAAAAATGCACATTTGATCCATTTCTCAGAAGCCGCACTCTTCTTTGAATATATTAAGGGCGTACTCACACTATGTCCCATTACCCCTGATGGCTCGCACTCACATTACATTTGGGTCTGGGCACGCTTACGTCATCAATGATGCAATGAGCAATGAGCCAGGGCCGGCCAAGTGAACCATGCCTGAGCCCGATTCAGAGCACTCACACTTCTCAAACTATCCGGGAAACGGGCCTGGGCACGGTTCGGATAGCATAGTGTGAGTACGCCCTAAGTGTAAGTGAAATGGACTTTCATGGCGCTACATATGTTGGGATATGAATTACAAAGATGCTTTTGATTGGTGCTTTAAAAAGTGGGAAACCTGTTGTTGTTTAGGTATACCGACAGCCATGCTGGAGCCCACGCGTCCTCTTCCTACATTCCCTGCACGTCGCCCACACTCCACCTCCGAGCGCAAACATGAGCGTCAGTCTCGGCCCGGGCGCCCGTCGGCTGGAGATCGGCCGTCCTCTCCAGGACATGGAAAACCCAACATCTGCCATGGCAACTTCAACACTGTGGCCTTCTTTCGGCGGGAGATGTTTGTTTTTAAGGTGAGTCAATCAATTCAATCAATTCTCTTTCCAATAATAGCAGAGCTTGATCAAATATTAATAATATTAGGTATTATAATCACTTAAATACAGTAAAGGGTGATTTATACTTCTGCATTTATACTCGCTCCATCAGGCTCGCAGCTCTCAGCACCGCCCACACTCGTCACTGCTACCAAGTTGACCAATCACAGAGCTTGCGATACGCGTCGCTGAGACATTGGTGTCACCCACAGTGATGGGTCTGCGACCGAGCGAAGGCTGCGCCGGAACATACACGTGCACTTGACACAAAAGTATAAATCAGCCTTAAAGGTGCAGTAGGTGATCTGCCAGAATGCTAGCATTAGCATTATAGCATAAAAGCCACGTCTCCTTAAGTCATGAACGCTCACTGATTAATTATAACACTAGATCATGTCATTCACCAGTTAGAAAACTCAATGGAGACACACACTTTATCAAGCGTAGTTGTTGACAGGCCAGAGGGTGCAGAAATTATATTTCCCCAAAATTGTGTCACAGGCTGTCACTGTTCAAAAATGAACAAATGTGTGAATATAAATCAAACTTCACCTCAGTAAAGCTGCTTAGGCGGAAAAGCACATTTACTGATGTTATTAAGCCAAATAAAAATTAGATCAGAAAAAAAGGAGTGCTAAAAACAGAAATATCCTGTCATCTTTTTACATTACACTTATGTTTACATTACCAAGACAACGAGTGACTTTTCATTTTCAATTGTGCTTGCTAACCCTCGTACATTGCTTGTTTTCAGCTACTTTTACACTTGATCAACTAAACGAATGCACAGGTCTATTTAACCGACTATTTTATCAATGCTGATATGTGAAATGTGATAAAAATCAGGTGACAGCTTTTTTTTCTGGACTGCTTTTTAAAACTGTTGGTTGGTTTTAGGAAAGTGGGTGGGTGGGTCAATCGGTGCCTTTGAGAACACTATTGGTTGGTTTTAGGGAAGGAGGAGGGTGGGTCAGTCGATCGGTCAGTCAGTTGACAGTGGCCTCTAGTGGATTTATGCGAGAACAGCAGACGTAAATAGCACTCGCAGGAGAAATTTGAGATCTCAAAAAGCGTACACAGCGGCCTTTGGTGGATTCCTGAAAACAAAAACTGCAAAAAACGTACCTCCTGGGATGTATTTGGTGCTCCCCAGAAGTGTATATAGGAGTACGTTTTCAGAATGAGCCATACTGGACACATTTTACTAATTACACTCAATTATAAATGTTGGACCTAAATAATATCTTGTACTCATTACAGGATCGCTGGTTCTGGCGTTTGCGCAACAACAAAGTTCAAGAAGGCTATCCTATGTTGATAGATCACTTCTGGAAGGGTCTACCTCATCGCATCGACGCTGCTTACGAGAGATCAGATGGAAAATTTGTGTTCTTCAAAGGTATTTTGTTTTGGTATTGGATTATTTATGATCCATATAAAAAAAAAACATTAATTATAAATATTTAAACAAAATACAAAACGAATACGATATTCTTGCTTAAAGAGGACCTATTATGTCCCTTTTTACCAGATGAAACAGAAGTCTCTGATATCCCTAGAGTGTGTTTGTGAAGTTTCAGCTCAAAATATCACACAGATAATGTTTTATAACTCTTTGAAACTAACCCTTTTAGGCTTTGGTCCTAATTGTGCCATTTTGGTGACTGTCGCTTTAAATTCAAATGAGATTGTGCTCTTTTCAAAAGAGGGCGGGGCTACAAACGTCTGTGTCAGCATAGCGGCAGATGCAAAAACAAGACTAACATCCTGTGCTAATCAGAGAGAGTTGGTCACTATTGAGCGGGACTTTCCCCCTCTGATGACACGTACAAAGGGAAAATGTCAATCAAAGTGTTTCTGCACTTTTATAAAAAAATAAAATTAATACATATTTACTATAAGACGCTGGTTATATTCACAGACTTTTGCCACACAATTGTGTTTAAAGCTATTTTTAAAGTCTCCTTTAACATAAAAAACGCAGCCTCTGGCTTGTTTTATTAACTCTAAAGTCATTAGTAATAACTATAAATACATCCTGAATTAAAAGCCTCTAAACTTAAGCACCTGAATATGTCCTAGATAATAAAATTAAGCCATATCCATTAAACATCTGTTACCTTTGGATCGGTTTCAACTCAGATGGCTGTCTTTTGCTTTCAGATCAGTCTATTTTTATGTTCCATTTTAGTTAAAGAGCAGATAAATGTCTGTTAGACTTATTAATCTCTGCATTTCTCCACCGTGTTTATCCTCCATCGAGGCCTGACAGCCGGAGTCAGTGCATTCGGTACTTTATTATTCTGTCTGTTCCTCCTTCTCTCTGGTCTCTCCGTCCTCCTCTTTCTCAATAAATTAGCCCGGCTCAGTCTTTGCTGCATGAGGAGAGATATTTATAGCTCTAGTCTCCTGCTCTGTGATGCTTCATGAGAAAACAAGCACGCGGGATGCCTTATGGTTATATCTCAGAGAAAATGCACATCAGTATTAATAGGTAAAGAGCTGATGAACTCAACTCACACTGGCATTTCTGCATCTTATTTATTAACTATATACAATGCATCGCTGTGCTGAAATAACACTGCAGTCTAAACACAATCATTGTCTGCTTTTTTAAAGTAAATATGCTTTTTGTGGGTGGATTACACCGTTGTTTTTTTTGGCTGTCTTGCGTGCAGTATTCAATACACAGCTGTAGATAATAGTGCATGCAACTAAAACATTCGACTAAATAGATGCTCATGTATTTTCATGTGTGTGATGGTTGTTGCAGGAAGGGATACAGCTTAGGCTGAAAGATAAAGAGAAATAATTATATTATTTATTATAATATGTATTAACCCCCACCTCAACCCTTAACCCAACCATCACAGTAATGTAAAAACCGTAATTATACTGAGTATTATTCTTAGCAGCATCAAATTCACTAATATTAGACCTTTTTAGTTTCAGAAATCTTTTTTTCAAGATGCAAGACTGTATTATCATGGTTGATGCAGATCATAAACTGATAATCCATTGATGCAGAAGATTAAATAATAATAATAATAATAATCATATTTTGCCATTTTGCAGTAACTGGCCTGGTCTGTCACTTTAAATGCTCAAGCTCTTTAAAGCAGGATCAACTTTGATTGGCTGTTAAAAGTCTTTATTGTTTATCAACTGGATATACAATAATCCTTAAAGTGTTTCTAACAGTATATTTTCTCTATACGCTATATTCTTTCATATTCAGACTTATTTTAGAACTATGTGTCTATTTTAATGATCTAGGCGCAAAGTCTAAAGTACATGGCGCAAAAGTATTAAGGGTGTGTCTGAATCCACTTTTGCTATTTTATGGACAGAAAAATACGCTTTACGCCCTGCCTCATGGTCTAACAGGGTTGTGCTTATTCTCTTATTGAGTTATGGGTGTGTTTTGAGCATAACATGCATTAAACCAATCTGACTCTCATTTTCCATTCCCTTTATAAGTCATGGTGCATTCGCTATTTAAATGGCAGACTTTGTAAGAGAAAAAATTAACGCTTCACTAGCAAGAAAACAGTTAAAGAACAAGCCTCCTCCATTCTGCCTTTTTACTTTCTCTTTACTTTACTTTTGCTCTTTACTCCTTTACTTTCGTGGAGTGTTGTACGCCCTCCACTAAAGACATCCATTAGTCTACATATTTAATTTTGTTTGTTAAGGGCAAAGATTTGTTTCAAATCTGTTTTAAATTCAGTTTTAATTTCCAGCAAACAAATAAATGAACAATAATAACGAAGTGTGGTCAAAAAAACATATTGAATTATATCCATACACACGTCCTATGCCCCATATGATGATGAATACGTCTCCAAAACCCGACAGGTGGACAAATCTAAACTAGTTTTATTAAAACAAATATAAATATGCATTTAATAATAATAACAGCATTATACAAATGCAAATTGTCATCAATAAACTGAAAAAAGCCCCCCGAGGTGAGGCATGGAGGAAGTGGTTTTTATATTTATGCAGAAAATAATAATTTTTGTGTATATTATTATAAGATATTTGTGTATTGCTGTACATCCTGTGTTTATTAAGCAATATGTAAGCGTTTGGACCTGCATAGGTGCATAACTAATGCGATTTGCGCTGGACTTTAGACTAGTTTTCAGTTGGTCAGTGGTGCGGTCTATTTCAGTTCCTCAAAATAGCAACGCACCAACGATGCACCTAAACACAGCTCTTTTCTACACCAGCATGCCTATAAGTCCACAAAGTGGTGCAAATGGATTTGCTGTTTAAACAACGTGGTGCAAAACGTGAAAATTACGGTTGCGCTGGTCTGAAAATAGCAACAAATCGCACCAAACATATCTTGTGCCTCATTGTGGCGGGTGTATGATAGGGCCTTATATCTTCATAACTTTATAGTTATCATCCTTTATCAAGAGTAGTGGGTATTACTCTTTGAAAATGATTCCTCCATATACCCTGCAAATTAAAAATGTAGCTTACATCAGTGCCATTTTCTGTTAAGGGTGTTTCTGAGTGCAAGTTAAATTATTTGCCATACATGGACTATAAATATAAATGTGAGGTTAATTTAATGTGAGACGGCCATTACATTAATATATGCACCTGTAATAATCCGACAGAAAGCAGGTTGATGCGTTTATATGCAAAATCTGTGTAATCTTAGTCAGTGTGCACCGAGTGAGTGAAAAACATATGCTCAGTGCCAGGTTATGTAGCCATCATTTTAAAAGCGTGCTCCCTCTATTGAAAACAACAGTAAAAAAACAAAAACAAAAAAAAAAAAACACTCAGCTGGTGTCTCTGCAGCAAAAACACTTCACTGAACAGGTCAAAAATCTAGCTGTGACAATACATTAACTCTTAGCTTATGCACTTTAACCCTGACTAACAAGATACGAGTGTCCAGCAGGTGGCGCCGCAAATCAAGCTCATGCAGCACTACATGCAATTTGTTCATATGTTTGAAAACGTAACATTCTGTAGTGCATTTAGTGATTGTTTAAGACCATTTGGTGATTTCCTTTATCTTCTTGGACACTTTTAATGCTTCCACACTGCATGTTTGCTACATTTATCAGCGTCTGTGTCTTGAAGTCAGTGTGTCAGGTGCAATTCTTTCTAAGCATGATTTAATTGTACGGGAATCACGAGACTGATTGTTCTACAATCAGCGTAAAGAAGAAAATAATGGAAGTAGTAACTGTAGGTTGAAGGGAAAATAGTACAGTATTTTACAGTATAGTGCAGCATTTTTTACTGACATATATAATTTTTTGCACATGTACACATTTTTAACCCTTATGTGTTGTTGGTATGTCCACTCTGGGCTGACTTTAAGGTTTAATTTGGCCACAACTTTGTCTGTGTTTTCAGCAAATGGAAGGATTTTGGGTGACAAATGTTATTTTGACACATATTTTGGGAAAATGCATTGAAATTTTTCTAAAATTCAACAATACATTCAGGGCAAATTTACTACCCTTTCATTATGTTGGTGGCTGTTTTTGCCCCATTGACTTCCATTATAATCACATTTTTTGATTGCAGTGCAAAAAAAGCTTAGTTTCTGGCTTAAAATTATATGGTTATATGGAGTAAAACTACTTAGTAAAGTACAATTCTTAAGAAAAACTACTCAATTACAGAGTAACTACTATCCTTTACCTCTGGTTTTGACTCTAGGGGACAAATATTGGATCTTCAAGGAGGTTACAGCAGAGCCCGGTTATCCGCACAGCCTGGTGGAGTTGGGCAGCTATTTGCCCAGTGATGGCATCGACACGGCCTTACGCTGGGAATCGGTGGGCAAAACCTACTTCTTCAAGGGTGACCAGTACTGGCGATACAATGAGGAGAAGCGCACTACTGACCCAGGCTATCCCAAACCCATCAGCATCTGGAAGGGCATCCCTGATGCGCCACAAGGAGCCTTTGTCAGTCGAGAAGGATGTAAGTCATGGAGGTTAAAATATCTTATCTATATTTAATGTGGCAGTCAGACATGTATTCGGTGAGCTTTTCCTTCTCTATGGTTAGAGAAGTGGCCTCCTATTTTAATCAATGGAGCATGGCTATTTATCACTTGACTTTAAAAGCCATTATTGAATACTTGATCCTGATTAGTCAGTCAGGACATTCTAAGATATGTTATTCCCAGATAACAACCACTAAAACTAATAACCCTGGATACGTTTAATCATCTTGACTTTCAGTGACTATGTTCACATCCATATTTATATGCTTGTCTGTCACAATGTTGTTTTTTAATGTTTGGTGCCATCTTGTGAATGAATAACAAATAGGTTAGTGTATGCTCCATTCAGTCGTTTTCATTTCTGTCAGCTTTACATTTAATCAAAGAATTAATCAAATATATAACGGCTCAGAACAATGTTTTGTGTACGTCCAGAAAGTTGTTATTGCAAAATAAACCCTTCAGCAGCACCTGAAAATAGTCCCCAGTTAATAAAACTAGGTAACAATGCTGCGTATTATCATTGCACCTGCTGCAGCCATAGTACGGAAGCAAATTTCTTTGATTATTATGCCAGAATGAGAGCATAGTTCCTAGTCATATCAACCTAGAAAACAGGAACCATTAATTTTCCATCATTCTTAGTACACAATGTAAACTCTTTTTAGAATTTTTTGAGATGCTAATGGTCTAATCCGATTCAATGATTGATGCTAAGCTAAGCTAAAACTTCTCCTGTCAGACCCGGAGATTGCCTGAATGTATTTAAAAACTGTAAAACTCAACTGTTTAACACTAGGAGACTTGTAAAATGAAAATGGAGAGAAGAAATAGTTTTTTTTAGCATGTTTGAGCTCTTACCAATAAAAAAACCCCAAAAGGCTTTAAAATAAGATTTGTACTATATTATAAGAGATATATATATGATAAGAAACTAGTTCTATACACAGAAGCTGTTTTGTGACTAAAACCACCTGATAAATGTCTTGGAATACAATACCTTGAGGTGTGGTAACTGTAGTATAAGCAGAATAATTGACTCCATTGGTCCATTGCATTATTACAAAGTATTTTAAAAACATCATCAGGTGTGCATAATTTTTTTGTAATTCAATGGCATGTCATCAGTTATATCTTACTTTATGAATACATTCAGTGTTTGTATAGAGCAGTGTTGTGTTTTGCTACTGTTTTAACAGCGTTTCTTTTGCTGCAGCATGCTTACAGTATGTGTTTCATTGAGTAGCCAGTAGTAATAAATGCATGAAGGTCTTTGTAGCCTTGTAGAGTAATTGATTAGTGTTTGTTTGGTGCAGCCTCTGCAATATTATAGTGTTGACAGTGAGTGTTTTGGCTCTGACTCTTCTTCTGTGGTGATCTGATAGCAGCTTTGGATTGGCACATAGTCTGGAGGAAAAGACAGACACAACTTTTGGGTATTAAAATTCAGTCACAATCGATGCAAGATTATTAATATAGTCAAATGGCAGCTGAGTGATTCCAGATACTGTTTTAATGTTTACTGTAGAGAGACAGTTTTGCAAATTTTAACTGCTGTATTATATCCAACATATCCCGGCTGGGCCAGTTGGCATTTCTGTGTGGAGTTTGCATGTTCTCCTTGTGTTGGCGTGGGTTTCCTCCGGGTGCTCCGGTTTCCCCTCACAAGTCCAAAGACATGCGCTATAGGTGAATTAAATACACTAAATTGGCCGTAGTGTGAGAATGTGAGAGTGTATTGGTGTTCCCCTGTACTGAGTTGTAGCTGGAAGGGCATCTGCTGCTGGATACCTCTGAAATAGAGACTAAGCCAAAGGAAAATAAATGAATGAATAGGGTTTTGATGGAATTCAGTATGTATTGATTAAAGATTTAATTGAATACTTTTGAAAGAAATCTATTATGCTCTCCATTGCTGTATTAGTTTGATAATTAATACCATTAAAACAGTAATATTGTGCAATAGTTGTATAATTTAAAATAATCATTTTCTATGTAAATCCATTTTAATATGTAATTTATTCCTGTGGTTTAACACTGAATTGTTAAGCATCGTTATTCCAGTCTTCTGTCTTCAAAAATCAATCTAATATGCTGATTTGCTGCTCTGTTACTGCTGGTGCTCACAGTGGTGGATTTAGGCATGGGCAATATGGGCAATCGCCCAGGGCGGCATCTTGCTGGGGGCTGCATGGGGAGATGGTGCAAAACAAGAGCCCCAGAAAAAGCTTTGAGATGCGATTTACTTCATGCAAGTGTATTAATTTAGAGTGATTATCCCAGATGGAAGATGTTAGGAGCTATTCACATTTGGTGTCTTTTGCACACGCAAGTTTGTTATTCTCTAAGTGCAAGCAAAACAGCGCTGGTGAAAACAAATTTACGCATGTGCGCAGAAAGCCATTCACGCACTGCCCTCTGATCACGGTTGTTTACATGCACGCCGATATGCGTCAACATGCAAGTCGACAAAACTAAAGTTTATATGATATGATGATGTTACTTTGACTAAGTCAGGGAGGAAGCTAAGACATCATAACATTAATTCTCACCCATGAGTCAGTCTAAGACAACAGATAATTCTATAATTTCTTGTATTCTATAGAACTGTCATAATTAATATTCATGCAAAAGTCTTAGAATATTACTCCAGTTGTGTCTTTACATTGTTTTTTAGTTACATTTAGGATTGATTTCTGTTATTTATTTAGAATAATATTTGTATAATAAAAATAAACAAATTGTAATATTTATTGAAAATAAAAATATTTAAATGTATTTATAATTCTTATTTTAAATTCATTCATTGATTTATTTTATTTTCAGCTTAGTCCCTTTATTAATCTGGGGTTGCCACAGCGGAATGAACCACAGACTTATCCAGCTTATGTTTTACACAGTGAATGTCCTTCCAGCTGCAACCCATCACTGGGAAACACTTATTCACACTCTTACACTACAGACAATTTTAGCTTACCCAATTCACCTATAGCACTTGTGGGGGAAACCGAAGCATCTGGAGGAAACCCACACCAACACAGGGAGAACATGCAAACTCTACACAGAAATGACAACTGACCCAGTCGGGGCTCGAACCAGCAACTTACTTGCTGTGAGGCAATTGTGCTACCCACTGCACCACCGTGCTGCCTATTATTTTATTTTAAATATATATATAAAGTGAACCACATAGTGTTTTTATGTCTTGGGGGATGGGGAGAGGGTATGTTTGGGGTGGTTTCACCCAGGGTGCCATTAAAACTAGAACCGCCACTGGGTGCTCAGACATGAGACACAAATACTGATACATAGTGATTTATTTGCTGTCTATAAAATTACTTTTGGTTTCAGAAATTAAATTTGACAAAAATGTAATGTTTTTTTGACATTATATTCAAAACTATGCAAAAACATTGATATATGTGTAGGCAGTAAAGATAGGCCTACTTTTTAGTTATACATTTAAACCATGTGTATGCATGTGCCATAAAGTAAATGCTTTGCTTTCCCAATCTTCGGAAACGACATACATTTTTTGGAGTGCACTAAGGAGGGACCACAATTGTCAATAGGAAGACTGTTAAACTAAACTGTTAAAAAATAACTTTGAGAGCAAATTACATAAAATATTAGCAAGGCAACTTTACTAACTTACTCTCAGTGCCATTTTTATCGCAGTTGGTCTTTTGCTGCACTATATTGGTGTTTCGTAACATCTCATTTTTACGAGGTGGGTCATTAGCCCAACATGGAGGACCAGGACACACACACATACACTACGAACAATTTAATTCATTCATTCATTTTCCTTTCGGCTTAGATTATTTATCTGGGGTCACCACAGCGGAATGAACCGCCAACTTATTTAGCATAGCTGCAACCCATCACTGGGAAACATGCATACACACTCATTCACACACATACACCACGGACAATTTAGCTTACCCAGTTCACCTATAGTGCATGTTTTGGACTTGTGGGGGAAACCGGCGCATCCGGAGGAAACCCACGCCAACACACAGGGAGAACATGTAAACTCCACACAGATATGTCAACTGACAGCCGGGGCTTGAACCAGTGACCTTCTTGTTGCGAGGCGACAGAGCTACCCAAACAAAAACAACTGCCAAAACAAATTAAATCTTTTAAAATCATTCAAAGTGGATGATGAAGTGTGTGAAAGGAATATGGCATAGGGGGAATAACTAGGAATAAAACACAGCCAGGAACTATGCTTCTAACCACAGATGTAGATGTGTAGTTCCAACCACACAAGATCATTGATGCTGTTTAGGAATTTTCAATGGAATGATGGATTCAGAAAACACAGAACAGCTGAACTATGTTTGTAAAGATAGAACTTATTTGTAATCCCGGCTCACACTGTGCAAGTTTTATTAATCCTAAATGATTGTAGCATGTCAGACTTCAGAAATTAGTGTTTCCCAACCCTGTTCCTGAAGGCACACCAACAGAACACATTTTCAACCTCTCGCTAATCAAACCGACTGAATCAAATCATCAGAACATTAGAAGACTCGAAAATCCTGAAATGAATGGATCAGATAAGGGAGACTTCCAAAATTTGTACTGTTGGTTTGGCTCCAGGAACAGGGTTGGGAAAACACTGGACTAAATGACAATAAGTAAAGTTTTATAAACTAATTTCAGGAGCATACACAGATCATTGACAAGGTTAATTAATCAATGGCTATGTTTACATGGACATCAGTAATCAAATTATTTGCCTTAATCTCAATAAGACAATAATATGATTAAGGTGTTTACATGAGCTGCTTTTAGAATGAGCTGCCGTTTTACATGTTATAGCACATTTCCTCTGGAGTTTCATGTCATTTCTGGTGTTTCATTTTACATTTTTTGACTTTTAACTGCAGTTTGGCACTTTTACTTTCATTCAGGAACATTTCATGCATGCCCCCGTGACAAACGAGATATTGGATGGGAGTATGAACTGCTGGAAGAGTGTTGTTTTAATAGAGTTTGATACTGCATGCATGCCGTATGGGAGAAAAAAAACTCTGCATTTTGTGATGCAGGCATAGCCGACCCTCCCTATAAGCAAACTAAGCGGCTGCTTAGGGCCCCGCGGCCACTAGGGGGCCCCCACAACCCACTAGTCGTGTGAGCCATTTCCTTGCTAAAATCGTTTTTATTTACATTTTACAAATTATGTTCACTGACAGTGCTTCAGTACTTAAATAATTATACATTTTCACTTAAAAAATAATTAAAAGCCCAACTTTATTAAAGTTAAAATGGTTTTTGTGTGAAGGTCATGTGATAAACAGGAAGCTTGCAGCAACTCATTTCTGTTCTCGTGGTTCAAGTTTGCTCTTTTTTAAGGTAAGCTGCAAAACTGACTGGTCAACAAAAGAACACTAATCCGTGCACAGACACAGCCACCATGGCCTTTGCTTCATTGCCTGCCCTATTATCAGATTTGTTTTGTAAATTGGACTGCGAAAATGAAACGAAACTAACATTATTCTTCAGGCGTAGAACAACTGAGAGGGAAAATTATCACAAGAAGAGACAAGCACACAATCATTTTTGGCATCACTTTTTAAGTGCTAATGATGATGTTAAAGTTGTCTATATATATAAATTATAAAAAAAAAATTCCTGGTTTTACAGACCCTTTATTTTAGTCTAAAACGCATTTTACTAAAATGCAATACCGAAGTGTCTTTCACTGACATATTTTGTACACTGGTAATATTTTTCCTTGAGACATGTTCACTCTCAGAAATAAAGGTACGCGAGCTGTCACTGGGGTGGTACCTTTTGAAAAGGTACAAATTTATACTTAAAGGGTCCATATCGGTACCTCAAAAGTAGTTAGTACCTAAAAATTTTAAGAGGAACATTTTTGTACTTTTTAGGTACTAACATGTACCCTTGAGTTATTATTATGGACCTTGTAGATACAAATTTGTACCTTTTGAAAATGTACCAACCCAGTGACAGCTCGTGTACCTTTATTTCTGAGAATGTTTATAAAGGTTATGTCCTAATTGAATTAATCATAGTTTAATATAAGCTCCAAAATCTGCATCTTAAATGAAAGTAACAGGGAAGGAGACTGAATAAGGGAATAATGACATTTGGGTTTTTACATTAAACCAGTATTTGTTGCCCCTCTTTTTCTTATGTTTTTTACATTAATGTTTTATTTTTACAATATTTGCTTATTGATTTTATTATTTACGGATCAATATTTGCATTAATATTAATTGTTTTGTTGTTGTTTGTATTTTGTTTGAGTTTTTAATTAGTTTAGAATGTATATTTTATTACTACGTAATGCATTTAATTAATTATTGTTCAGTGTCGTTTCATTGCAGGGTTTTTGATTTTAAAAAAAAACACAACCTAGAATCTTTTATAGAATCTTCAATCTGTTTGCCAAATTAATAGAGCATATTTTAAACACTCCAAAAGGACACAAAGTAGGAATCACTGGTCCCTTTATTAAAGATTGTTTAATTCTTCATTGTTAAAGCTGCTAGTTGACAAAAAAACAGTGCTGTTTTAAAATGTCCAAGTCATTCGGAGAGTTATTAAGTGGAAGAAATCAGGCTTTACTTTTCTGTTTCATTGATTGTATTTAATAAGCAATATAATCATTGTGGGCTGGTTTGCAATGGCAATACTCCACTATATAGCGCAAGGTAGGGTCCCAAAATTATTCTGCTTAGGGCCCCCAAATATACAGGGCCGGCCCTGGATGCAGATGTCTGTGGTACTTCACTGACTCGATAGGTGCAGAGAATAGTGTCAAACAGTCGTGTGTGTGTGTGTGGACTATCCTGTCACAAAATGCAGCGAAAAATCCTACAGGACTTTAAATAATCAAGTATGTCCTACCCCAGTGTCTTTCTAGAAATCTTCAGCATCCCTCCACTACATCATCTCTGTACTTTCACTTATTTACTTATCTGTAATTGCAAACTTTTGAAAGACGCGCAAAACACAGACATGCAAGAAAACTCACCCGGAGTGTGTTGTCATCTATTTCGGGACACTTTCACTATCCTGCATTCTGACATGATACCTAACGGCAAACAAAAACTAACTGTAGTGGGAATTTTGCTCAAAGTGTGCCTCAATAATAAAACCAGAAAAAAAGCTTGGAAATTTCCCTGTGGTGGTTTAAAGTTGTCGCGCAGGGGTGCGTTTCCCAAACAACGACATAATTCATGGCTGAACTATCATAGTACCATGCATCGTTTAAGAGAAGAATGATGTAGTGATGAGTGTTTCCCAAAACTGTAGCTGCTTTGTCGCAGATTCATTGTTTGAACCACGTTTGTGATAACGTAAAACGCCCATAATGATGCTCTAAACGGGGTGGAGTAACAACTTTAGAGAAAAACCCCATAGTTTTTTGTGCAAATTATAATGTTTTACACGCACACACATTTTTAAAAAATCTAATATTAGTTTTGGTAAAGTTCTCACTTTCCATATTAATTGAAATATATGTAAACGGCACATATAGGGCCAATGTTTCCTTTACAAATATTAATGAGAATATTACATATTTTATTCTAAAACATAAAAACAACTTAGCTAACTCTCTAATCTCATATATAAATCGTTAGGCTAACAGTTGTAATTTACAGTAGGCTATTTATTAAGAAAAGAAAAAAAATCCTACTTAATAATAATAATTATTATTATCATTAATTTATTATTGTTGTTATTATTATTAAGAAGAATATTGTTTTGTTTTTTTAAGTCTACTTTTACAATTTGACATATGCAAACCACTGCAGAAATGTTCTAACCAAGAGGCCCATGTCATATGGGCCTACAGTACAGATACATTTCTTACTAAATAACCTACTATAGATTAAAAGCATTAACGTATGCTATATATTTTTGTTTTCACAAGCTTTGAAAATGTAAATTCTGCTTTTAAATAACAGGTCACCTATAGCTTTCGCCATGAGCTATGGCTGCGTTAAAATTGGCTTAAATGTTTTCAAAATGCACTGCGAAGGGAACGCAATTGTCAATATGAAGATCGCTAAAACTGACCTGTAAAAATACTTTGAAAGCAAATTACACCTAAGAGAGATGACTTTAATGTCTTTTCTTTAATCATTCCAAGTTTAAATGTTGAAACATTCTAAATTAATAGGGCATAGGGGAGATAACTGGGAATAGAACACAGCCAAGAACTATACTTCTAACTACAGCTCTAGAGGTGTAGTTGGAAACGTACAAGTTTGCCACGCAGTTTGCGAATATTCATTGGAATGATGGATTTGGGAAACGCCAAATCAACTTGAGATCTTAATTGGCTAATGACGGTTTTCATACGCAACCCTGATTGTGTTGCCAGATTGGTGCTCCTATTGGTTTTTGGTTTGACACTTGTTGTTGGTTAATAACACTACAGGAAAGTGTCTGAAATCTTGACACTACCAGAACTTTATCAGAGGGAAAATTTGATCGCAACAGTCATTATGTGTTTGTCTGTGAACATGTCAAACTAACAATCAAAGACCACAGAATTTAATGTAGGATTACTGGAATCTTCCCAATTTTTTCTTAGATGGCCAAATCATGGCTGAAATGGCACTGTGAGAGACGAGCTTTAGTTGGCTAACGATGGTTTGTGAAACTCACCCCTGGTTAATAGGTAAATACTCAAATGTTATACACAAATCAAGTATATCAGCCATAACTGCATAAAATTGCACATTCATCTGTAGAGTAATATCTTATCCTATCCTATAGTCATGTCATAACCTCAACATGGAGCCTAGGGCCAGGACAAAAGATGGAGAAGCCAAGAGGGTTATTTGTTCATCATTTTTCTGTCACTCACTTTTTACATGTGGGATTTGGCATGTTGTGCTTGACAAGATCGCAAGTAAGAATGGAGAAAGTGCGAGGGGAAGGATAAGCGCTTCATCAATCACACTCTCAGGGGCTACTAAAGCCTCTTCTTCACTATATTTGTCTTTAGTGCTTATATCCGGATCTGCTTTGTGAGTCTCTCGCATGTGTTTGTTTATGTGGCATTGGCAACCAGACTGACAGTTCTCTGAGGGATTGTGTAACACTAGAACAACTTTCCCAAATACTGTGTCATTGAGTGTTCACAAGGACAGCTATTTATGTGATCATGAATATGAATCAAGCTTTTGAAAAGGACAGGCATTTCTGCCTGCTTGTAAATATTTGCTTGTTTTGAACAGCTCTCTACAATTGGTATGTTCATGTTTACAACTGTTGAAGTTTACAGCTTTAGCTCAGACTCATTGTATTCAATAAATTAGTCAGTCAATTACACCTAATTATATTAAATAATATTATATATACATGCATTCCTTTTATTTCAGACTCTTAAGTCCATAACAAAATGCAAAAAACCCACAATATGATGATGAATGTAAATACTACAAGACCATTTAAAAAGCATACATACAAACATTTGTTCCAATACCAGGAGCAGTACTTTGTGTGTGTGTGTGTGTGTGTGTGTGTGTGTGTGTGTGTGTGTGTGTTTAATGGAATATACCGCATTAAGAGAAAACTTCAGTTTTTTCCGGATGGCAGTCTTGAACCGGGTTAATTCTTCCTCAATCTGTGCACGTCACAGGCTAATACAATGCAAGATAGTGCATAGAGCTCATTGGTCCAAGAGCAGGCTAGCTCGCATCAACCAGTCTATTGACCCTGAGTGCGACAGGTGTCATTCTGGTTCAGCTACTTTGATTCATATGTTTTGGTCCTGTCCTTTCCTGCTTTCTTTTTGGAGACAAATTTTCCTCTCGCTATCGGCTATTACTTCTGTTCATATTCCACAGTGTCCAATTATTGGTTTATTTGGGGGTTTTCCGCCCGACCACACTTTACCCTCTCATTTTGTAGACTTTGTAGCCTTCCTAACCCTTTTGGCTAGGCGATTAATTCTTTTGAACTGAAAGAGCACTCACCCTCCTTCTCACACTTGTTGGATAAAAAATGTTCTTTATTTTATGAAATTAGAGAAAATTAGGTACTCTCTTCACCAACCTAGCACTATTTTTATTAAATTGTGGGAACCCCTTCGCAAACATGTGCAAACTCTTCAGCTTGACTTGCTCCTTTTGATTGAGTCCCCACCACCCAATTCCCAGCCTGGTACTGGATACTAGTTCTGGTCAACACATTGTAATCTTATTTCTTCTGTATATAAGATTGCACTAGTTTTTTTTGTATTGTTTGTTTGTTTTTTCTTTTTTTTTCTTTGCTCAAAATACTCTTCAGTGTATTTGCTTATTGTTACATGTTTATGTTGTCCTTTTTGTATATTTTGTTATGTGTTTTACAATGTATAAATAAAAAAAGAATTGTTAGCTCCCCTTTGATTTTCTTTTTTTTTCTTCTTTTTTTTTAAGTATTTCCTAAATTATGTTTAACAGAGCAAGGAAATTTTCACAGTATGTCCAGGGCTTAATTTGTGCCAGAACCTCATTTTACCGATCCCCCACCTCAACGGCCCTCCTACCCCCTCCGCTGTTCACTTTCACTTTCTTCCGCAACTCCCCAACCCTCTTTACTTTCGTCCGGAACAGCCCCCGCTCTTCACTTTCGTGTGCGACACCTCTCATCCTTGGGTAACATACCGGATCTGTTACCCCGATCTGTTCTGGGCGTGCATGTAGTAGGCGATCACCAACTGAAAGACGGGGTGGTGGTGGGGGGTTTGGCGTGTGTGTAGTAGGCGATCACACACTGAAGAGTTGGGGGGGGGATGTTCGCCTGCCCACATGTAACACTGACCGGCCCACATTTAAAAAAATTGTCCGGCCCTTGTGGCATTTGACAGAGTTGCCCGATGGCCAGTCCGCCCCTGATCCTAAAGATCTGAGTGGTCTGTTAGGCTTGTAATCAGTGAGCATATCTGTAATGTATTGAGGTTCTAGGCCATTTAGTGATTTATAGACAAATAATAATACTTTAAAATCTATTTTGAATGTAACTGGGAGCCAGTGTAAAGACCTGAGGACAGGTGTGATGTGCTCTGATTTTCTGCTTCTGGTCAGAATCCTGGCTGCAGCGTTCTGGATGAGCTGCAACTGTCTGACTGTCTTTTTGGGAAGGCCTGTGAGGAGTCCATTACAGTAATCCACCCTGCTGCTGATAAAAGCATGAACAAGTTTCTCTAAGTCTTCACTGAAAAAAACAAAGCATCTAATTCTTGCAATGTTTTTGAGATGACCATTTGAGGACCGTTCCAGACCGTATCCAGCACTGAGATCTAGCAATACCAGCACTGTTAGGCCCGGTTTACACTAACATGTTTTAGTTTTAAGTTTTGCTACGGTTACGCCATCTGTCCACACTACGCGGAGTTTTCGAGCCCCGAAAATGGAGCGTTTTGGAAACGCTGGAGAGGCCGTTTATATTCTAAAACGCTGCTGCTCCGTCTCAGTGTAGATGGGGGAAAACGGAGACATCTGAAAACGGAGGCGGGGTTGCAGACATTCGCCTATCCGATTGGGGCTTTTCCTCAATATTAAGTAGCCTTCACACAGTTCAGTGACAGTCCTGCATCCTCTCCTTGTAAGTTCAGACTTCGCAAGTTTGATATGGATAACAAACTCCTGAGTGTGTACATGGCACTTTAAAAAGTCATTCACATCACCCTGGCTGCGCTGTTTCACTTTTTTAACAATAAAATGAAAACATGACATAAGGAACTGCCTATTTTTATTTTGATATTAGCAACTTAACAGACATCAGAAATGTTGAGGCGTCGTGTAGCTGCATAATATGAGCGTCATCTTCATGCATATTTATAACAAAACGGAGCCTATAACATTACTGCCTCCTTTCATTTTCATTGAAAATACGAAACACCCTCTCTTTCATTGAATATCAGTTTTAATAAACAATAAAGGCCATAATAAAAGTACAACGCACAATAAGTTTATACAATAGAGAAAATAAAGGCAAGCAATCAGTCCGATGTGGTGTCCGCGGTTACATTTATTAGGATATTAACCTTATCTGCGCTCAGTCAAAACACGTTACCTGAGAACAAGTAATAGATTCAAAAGACCAAAGTCGGGGAATATGTAGTTAGATATAGACAACAAGATGAATTAAATATAACGTTTAACAAATATAGTGAGATTAGATCCAGCAGGAGATCCTTGATGAACAGTCCGACGTGCACAGCTCTCATAAGGGTATGTGCTCAACGCACGCTGCAGCGCATGCCAGAGAGTGTGTGTGTGGTCACGTGATGTGCGTCTTCACCATTTTAGTGTAGACAGAGAGCTGTTCAGAAACGCTGGCTGAAACGCTAGTGTGGACGTGGATCGTTTTCATTCTAAAAGCCGTTTTAAAACTAAAACGTACTAGTGTAAACGGGGCCTTAGTTTGCCTGAATCTGAAAAGAGTTTTGAACTCAGTGTTGTAGGTAATGAGTTAATTAAATACATCAGTACTTTAACTTAAATAAAGCAAGTTCACAGTACTCATAGATTTTTTTTTTAACTCAAATGGTTTGTTGCAATCGGTTTCCTCAAACGGTTTGAGTTGACTTAACTTACTGGGTTTTACAGTACTCAGTTGGTTTGAGTTCTCTTTATTTATTGGGTTTTACTGTGCTCAAATTGCTTCTTTTACTCAAATAGGTTAAGTTCACAGTACTCATTTGGATTAGTTTTTGAACTTAAATGGTTTGTTGCAATCGGTACCTTAACTACTTGGTTTTTACAGTATATTTATATAAATGTTAAAATGTTTTACTTTACATACGCTGTGCTTTATGGTAGTGGGCAACTCTTCAACTCTCTGGTGTTATTTTCTTTGTAGCATTATGGGTAATAAAGTTTTCTGCACAAACTAAATTTTTTATATAAATATTTAAGGGTTTTTTTTACCTTTATTATATAGAACAGTGAAGTGGAGACAGGAATACATGGGAACTCGGGTCGCTGTAAGCACCTCATATGTTGGCACACCTTTCCACTCAGCTAAAAAAACATGCTAACTTACGTTCAATGGTCATTAATAGTTTAAAGTATTCATATTAGTATTGGTATTATTTAAGGCTAAAAACAATTTCCTATTGAGAAAATAAAAGATTTTAACTTCTATAACCCAGATATTGTTGCACTATAGTAGATGAGGAAATGTACTGATGTCTTCTTTTGTCTCTCTTGTCATTTTCTTCTAGTTTATACCTACTTTTACAAGGGAAAGGATTACTGGAAGTTCGACAACCAGAAGCTAACGGTGGAGCCAGGCTACCCCAAATCAATCCTCAAAGACTGGATGGGCTGCGATCAGTCGGAAGTAGAAAAGAACAAGGACCGTCACCTTCCTCACGATGACGTCGACATCATGGTTGCCATAAATGATGTGCCCAGCACTGTAAACGCAATCGCTGTGGTCATCCCATGCATCCTTTCACTGTGCATTCTGGTCCTTGTATATACTATCTTCCAGTTCAAGAACAAAAACGTCCAACAGCACGTGACCTACTACAAACACCCCGTGCAGGAGTGGGTATGACGGACCGGGGGCCGCCATGGACCCCAAACGCTTGAGAACACACGTGAGGGCTACTATGCTGAGGTTTGACCAGTGCCTGTTTTCTGAACAACCTTGTCCCAGAGCGGGAACAGGAGTCAAGGGAGCATCCTCTTCCCTCCCAGTCCGGACAGAACTTTACAACAAATATTGCAATTTTTTTTAGCATGAGCCCAATGGACAAAACTTTCTGGCCTTATGCTAACCAGGTGAATCTTGACATTTTGAGGAATCATCGTCAAAACCATTACTTTCTCTTCTCCAGGAGAGATAGAGGAACCACCGATTGGAAACGCCAGAAAATTCTCGTCTCATTCTTAACACGAACTTGTACATGAATTTTGAGTATTATCAAAGAAATGAGCAACAACAAAAAAATGACTTGAAAACCACGTAGATAGAAAGGCCATAGAAAAGAATACCAAGGAATCCTTGCAGTCGTTTTTTCAGTTCTGAGGTAAAAGGTTTACCGCTAGCACTCTTTGAAGACACGTTTTTTTTATAGGAGGCATTTTCAAACAAATTAGCTTCATAACATCAATCTGAATGTTTGTTTGAGTCTTTTCTTTCCTCACCTGCCTACTTATTTCCACAGAGTAGGAAGAGCGATTTATAATAACTAGGGCAGTCTTAACACCTCCTTTCACTCGCTACTGTACTCTATTCCTTTTCTTCTTTGGCTCTTTTTATCAGTAGGCAACAAAAGAGGATCTTTTTGATCAGACAGTTTTCGTGTTATGTCTTTATAGGAAAGTCATCTTGAGTCATAATAGGTGCAATTTGGTTCTTCAGGATCGGGCCTAATTTCTTGCAATCTCTTCATTATATTTGGCTTTTATTCACCATGTTATCCGCCATTTCCTGTTTTGACCTTTCCTTTTCACCAAGTGTATTATGTGAAACACTGGTGCCAGGCAGGAATACAAACTCTAAACACATCTGAGTATAAAATAGCTTTGTTGCCGTTGCCTACTACAGGAGATGATCTCTCTCAACGGTTCATCCGTCCTCTTCGAATGAACGTAATACGATGTGTGTCTTACGTTGAAGTGACTTCAATTTCATGTGTTCAGTGTGGATTGTCTAACACTTAGCTCAGAAATGTCTGCCGGGTGCTTTTATTGGTTCGACTGTGCTGTTTAACTGTGAAGTGTGTTTGTAGCATATTAACGCATCTCTTTGTGCTCATCTGCTGCGGGATTGGATCGGACATACTGCACATTGGATGGAGATGCAATCGATGCTTTCAGAATTTAGAATGAAACTTTTTGGATTAAGATTTCAGTCGTATTTATTAGAAAAGGCTTGTGGCATCTTAATCACAATGTTAAGATGGTAGATTTGGCGAGACTCCCTATAAGGCTTCACTTAGGTTTATTGTTTGATATTGGGGGTTCACTGATATTTTTGCCTTAACACATTTAGGTTGCATGTAATGAAATCCATTTTATTTTTCTCTGTGGGGAAAAAGCCACTTTTTTTGTTTATTCCACAGAGAATGTTGTACATATCTTATTCACGGTTTAATGAAGCATGGATCTGCAACAGAAACTACCTGAAATCTACGTTTAGGTTTCTAATGTGTCTAAACCAATGGTTTAAGCTTGTATTCAGGCTTTACCATACTTCTAAAACTGAGCTGGCTTTATCAGCAAAATATTTGTAACATTGTGTACATCTGCCCAACCACTTTCCATTCATCTAATTTCGTCAATTTCAAATCAACATGAATGTTTTCCGAAGGTATTGTGGGTACGAGAAAACGGGTTTTCTCTAAGCCCTCGTCTTCCAAAGTAACATTTAACCAGTTTTGGTTTTCGTTAAAGAATTTGGACATTTTTTTAAGAGGAACGTCACACTCATCTGAAAGACAAAATGAAGGAAACTGAATTTTGGAGAATGAAACCTTCAAGATGGACACATGGCACATTTTTAGCCTGTTGCTTATTTTTTCATATGCAAAGGCTCACAACATCCCAATTAATGGTACTTGCTACATGGTTGCCCACCTTTAGTGAATATTATTAGGGCATATTTTCCCATAGAGTAAAAAATAAGTTATGACTTTATATCCCACATTTGTGACTTTTAAAACTGTGTCATGCAAAATGTCTATTTTGCAGTTGCACCTTTGTATCTCACGATTACCATTTTTTAGCTTTAAAGCAGAAACATGCTTTTATAGACTAGTCAAATGTATTTGCCATATGATTACTTCATGCCCAGAAGTCACAGTATGTCCTTTACACATGATATTATGGTACTTTTTGTTAGCAGAATGCTTGGTATAATGATGCTTTTTGTCAATGCTTTGCATTGACTCTAGATTGATTTAATATACTGTGGAAAAATGTACAATTAGCATGGTGTTTGGGTTTGTTTTAGCTCAATGCAGTAGTACTGTGGAGGGGCATTATGTCTGTGCCCCTTTAAGACATTGTGCCTTGTCTGTAAGTCCGCTTTGGCACACTGAACACTGCTTATTTACATTGATTTCACCTGGTTGTTATTTCAACAGTGGATACATGGAATTCATCCCTTGATATATTTATTCAATGCCTTTTCTAAAGCGATAACCATTTATTTTAGTTGCCCTCCTTTTTATATAGCATTCTTTCTGGATCTGTTGTGCGAGCAGCTTGGTCGTGGGTAGAGAAGTGGCATGAAACTAGAGCAGATTTTACATGTTTGTGCCCACTTGGGAACGACGCAATGTTATTGTCTTTCACAGACACACATTTTTTATTAGTCAGCTCTGAATCGAGAGCACCTGCTCGCAAAAAACAACAAGCAATGTGTCTGAGAAGTGAGCTAATGTCTCGGGTACAGGAAGTACTGGGTTGGTGGGGGGGGGGGGGGGGGGGGGGGGTATTTTGATGGAACACACTGTGCATCACCAATTGTCTTCCTCGACTCACAATCTGTCCGATGAGCCGGTGTTGGTATAAGTGATGGCGAAACCACTCGAATAAGCCATGGACTGAATTTGACAATGTCGCACAATAGTGTGTTCCATATTTAAAGAGGTTTTATGTGTTTCTTTGCTATTTCTGGCATCTTCTATAGCAGTTCAGATGATCAGAGTGTTAAAGTATATTCCTTAATGCCAATATGAGGTTGTTTTTTGATCGAAGAGAACTTGTGTGGCAACGCTACTGGTTATTTAAAAACAGATTGTGGTCAAAATGTCAAATTAAAATATATTTATAGAGTAATGGAGAAACTTTACACATGGTCATGTCATGCATCTTGATTAATCCCATGGCTGGTTTTGCGTATAAATTTGATGATAAATATTTTGCCAAAATATTTAACTTATTCTTTTACGTAAGACTTGATTGGAATGGTTTTGTCTCAAGACTTGTCTCATCTATTGATTTTTAGCAGTAAAAAATGCTTTTTATGCTACTTGAGGTTGTAAATTAGTATTTTAATAATAGATAGGAATAGTTGGCGGTTCATTCGGCTGTGGCGACCTTTGATAAATCAGAGCCTAAGCCGAAGGAAAATTAATGCAAAAGACATTGATGAACATTTATGCTAGAATCAGGACCGGCACATGCTTTTTATCATAATTTATTTTCGTCCTCAAGCCAAATGTACAATTTCAAACGGCAGAGTGTGCATCAATAAACATGCCTTGTGGTTTAGCTCCGCCCCATTTTTGATCTGATCAATAAAAACACATCTTAAAGGGACAGTGCACCAAAACTGAAAATTCTGTGATTTTTTTTACTGATCATTTGATCAACTTATTTCTTTTGTTGAACTTAAATGACTTTTGACTTGCTTAGTATTTGTTTTCCCTAATGTGGATGTTGGTAGTTTTCCAGCTTTTTTCAAAATATCTCTCATTTGTGTTTTTCAAAAGAAAAAACTCATAAAGGTTTGGAACCACTTAAAGGCTGATTTATACTTCAGAGTGATTGGCGTGACCCACAGTGCACGTACAGGGAGTGCAGAATTATTAGGGAAGTTGTATTTTTGAGGATTAATTTTATTATTAAACAACAACCATGTTCTCAATGAACCCAAAAAACTCATTAATATCAAAGCTGAATATTTTTGGAAGTAGTTTTTAGTTTTTAGTTTTAGCTATTTTAGGAAGATATCTTTGTGTGCAGGTGACTATTACTGTGCATAATTATTAGGCAACTTAACAAAAAACAAATATATACCCATTTCAATGATTTATTTTCACCAGTGAAACCAATATAACATCTCAACATTCACAAATATTCATTTCTGACATTCAAAAACAAAACTAAAACAAATCAGTGACCAATATAGCCACCTTTCTTTGCAAGGACACTCAAAAGCCTGCCATCCATGGATTCTGTCAGTGTTTCGATCTGTTCACCATCAACATTGCGTGCAGCAGCAACCAAAGCCTCCCAGACACTGTTCAGAGAGGTGTGCTGTTTTCCCTCCTTGTAAATCTCACATTTGATGATGGACCACAGGTTCTCTATGAAGTTCAGATAAGGTGAACAAGGAGGCCATGTCATTAGTTTTTCTTCTTTTAGACCCTTTCTTGCCAGCCACGCAGTGGAGTACTTGGACTCGTGTGATGGAGCATTGTCCTGCATGAAAATCATGTTTTTTCTTGAAGGATGCAGACTTCTTCCTGTACCACTGCTTGAAGAAAGTGTCTTCCAGAAACTGGCAGTAGGACTGGGAGTTGAGTTTGACTCCATCCTCAACCCGAAAAGGCCCCACAAGCTCATCTTTGATAATACCAGCCCAAACCAGTACTCCACCTCCACCTTGCTGGCGTCTGAGTCGGACTGGAGCTCTCTGCTCTTTACCGATCCAGCCACGTGCCCATCCATCTGGCCCATCAAGACTCACTCTCATTTCATCAGTCCATAAAACCTTAGAAAAATCAGTCTTGAGATATTTCTTGGCCCAGTCTTGACGTTTCAGCTTGTGTGTCTTGTTCAGTGGTGGTCGTTTTTCAGCCTTTCTTACCTTGGCCAAGTCTCTGAGTATTGCACACCTTGTGCTTTTGGGCACTCCAGTGATGTTGCAGCTCTGAAATATGGCAAATCTGGTGGCAAGTGGCATCTTGGCAGCTGCACGCTTGACTTTTCTCAGTTCATGGGCAGTTATTTTGCACCTTGGTTTTTTTCCACATGCTTCTTGCGACCCTGTTAACTATTTTGAATGAAACGCTTGATTGTTCGATGATCACGCTTCAGGAGCTTGGCAATTTTAAGAGTGCTGCATCCCTCTGCAGGATATCTCACTATTTTTGACTTTTTGGAGCCTGTCAAGTCCTTCTTTTGACCCAGTTTGCCAAAGGAAAGGAAGTTGCCTAATAATTTTGCACACCTGAAATAGGGTGTTGATGTCATTAGACCACACCCCTTCTCATTACAGAGATGCACATCACCTAATATGCTTAATTGGTAGTAGGCTTTTGAGCCTATACAGCTTGGAGTAAGACAACATGCATAAATAGTTCTGTGCGCTGTTTGTGTTGCTCTGCAATAACGCTTCCGAAATGCTAGCTGTCAGTCGGTTTTTAGATTCCTCTTGAGTTTCTTTGCGGGTGTTTTGTTTTTTCTGAACACTACAAGTAGCTAAAACTTGCTTATTCTTAGGCGTGAACCGGCAGACGTGCAATAACTTTAATCATAAGGTAAACACAAAACCAAAGTTTCCATCTGGAGCTCCTTCACGGGACTTGACACTTGTAAACACTCTGTCCATTGAGCTCAGGGCTCGAGGCTCTCAGCATCGCCCACACTCGTCACTGCTACCAATCCAACCAATCACAGAGCTTGCATTACGTGTCGTTGGGACGTGTAGTAAAAATTTTTGAGAGGTGCATGTCGGCGTCAGCCACAGCGAGGGCTATGCAACCGTGTGAAGGCTGAGCTGGACTATACGCGTGCACTTGATGCAGAAGTATAAATCAGCTTTAAGGCTCAGTAAATATACATTTTAGTGTGAATTATACCTTTAATAATTATTTAACACCACTAGTAAACAGGACCTTGAAGCGCATTTACACTTATTTTCATGAATTACTAAAAAAGCATGACATGACCAAGTGTCTCAGAAATAAATTTGAATTTCAGCCTGCACTATTATCACTAAAAGATTTGTTTATGAAAAAAAGAGGTTTAAGTTAGAGATTATGCCTATTCACAAGGAATTTTGAAGCTGACAGAGAACTGCACAAGCCAGTATTATGTGTACATATTAACACACTGAACATTCAGCTGTGTCAGAAGTGAAACGTTTTAACAGAACTAAAGTGTATTTATCAAAGGTGGATATCTTTAGAAATGTTTGTCGTAAGGTCACGTGAAAGGTTTGTAACGATAGAGGCTTATTATATGAAAAGCTATTTATTTATTATTAATGGAGACGTAAGGGTATTCTACACACCATTTAATTTGAAATCAAGGTGAAGCCATGCCTATAACCACATTAGTTGCACAGAAAATAAAAAAATAAAAAAATAAAAATACTGAACTGTACAGGGAAATACATAAATAGGAATTCTCTGGTAATTTGCCTCTTTTTAATGGGTATGATCGTGGCTTTGGACAACAGTCACTTTTAACCCGAGCTGCTGTTGCCTTTTGTTTTTTATGGTCCTTTTATGAGACTAACAATAGGACAAACATATCAGAGGTAGTCAAGGAACAGACTGTATTTATGCTGTTTAATTACAGAGGGTTAATTTTAATGGAGATTTTATCTGAGATAGCTTTAAAGTTTCGGTTTGTTTCTTTCTTTTTTTAGTATTATTCTTTTTCTTGACTGACCATAGGGGAATTTCAACTGTATTGTGTAAATAACTTTGATTCTTTTGTTTCCCTTTGACAAGAATTTAAGAGTGAACTTGTCGCTCTGTTAAATAAATTCAGATTCTGTCCTTTTGATATTTTCTGATTTACAGGTCAAATGCCGCTGTCTGCTCAGCTTCGTCCAGGTTTTAATGGTCATGTAAATACAAAGATTTACTGAAACTTTTCAGACCTTTTGTATTTTTCTTTCACTCGTTCAACGGTAGCCTATGATTTCACATTGTCATGCATAACGTCTCGATTATTACAGATGAGAGTAATCTTAAACCGATTTACTAATATTAGATATAATTTAAGTTTTATTTCTCAGATCTTGTTTTGAATTCTATAAACAGAGTCGTTTTTATTTCAGTCTGCAGTTTTACACTGTGTATCTAATATCACCATGTTCAAAGAAATGTCAATAAAATAAAATGACATAAATGTCAAGTGTTTGAAGCTTGTTTCTGGATGTTTCACAATATATAGTGATGAAATTCGTGATGTACATTTATACTGTACATGTTTTAATAATGCACAACATTGCATGCTTGTCTCTATGCGAGAGGTTTGTGAATATAACACTGAGCCAAATGTTTATGATTTAGGGTGTACTCACACTGGGCACGATTGTGCCGCTTTCCCTCTCCCTGCACTTACACTGTATTTTACCTTCCGCGATGCGATTGTTCAGTTAGGAAGAGAAGCGCTCTCGTTCAGCACAGTAGACATTGCTTTAGTTAAATTGTTTTGTAATATTTTTAGTAGATTGGGATGCACTGACACGCAGTCAAATCTTTTGCTGAACAGATCCACCACTTTTGACGCTTCAAAATGTTCATGAAAGTCATTGTGCTGCATGTATTAGGAGGTTTGCTGAAGCTGCAGCTGACATGCAGCAGAGGGTTTGTATCTTTAGTAAACTATGACAGTTCGCGTTTATTGAAAAGTAAAAATAATTAATAAAATGTGCTTAGTTTCGCGCACAAGTGCTCTTTGCACTCGCACTACAAGCGTACTGCACCAAAGCCCAACCGAACTGCGCTCTTGCACACATCTTCCAACCCAAGCCAGGGCTGGCCAACCGAACCACGCCCAGGGGACATTCGGAGCACTTACACTTATCAAACGATGCCCGGGAATGCTTCGGATAGCCTAGTGTAGAGTACACCCTTAAACTACAATTAATGTCATCTCAATGGAATAATTAACCCAAAAATGTACATTACCCATAATTAGAGTAGTTTAATAATATTTTATTCTGTCTCTTCTATGTTGTATAATTGTGTTGGGTAGTGGCCCTTTTTTTGAAGCTTTCAAAAGTGCAAAAATACATTGCAAAACTAACACTTACATTGCATGTCTTATGAAGCAGATCAATGTGGTTTTGATTTAAAATGATTTCTAGTTTTAAATTATAAAGTCAAGTCACTGACCTCTGATGTATGACACAAGACGCGGTCATAGCATAATATCTGGGTATTTGATCCGTCTCATAGGAACCACTTACCGCACAGTAGGCTATATTTAGCACAGAAAACGAAAACTAGTTGGTTATTTAGTATTGTACATATGTAAACTAAATCGGCAGGTCAAACAAGCAATACAAGAGAAAAGTGACGTGGGGAATAAAGGTTTCAAATCAAATTTCAAACCTGCTTTGTAACATTTTTTTGTGTGTATATTTTTACATAATTTATTGATTGGTTATTTAGTTATTACTATTTTTAGGTGTGATATCTAAGGCTATATCTATTGGCCTGTTTCTACTCAGTGGTATTTTACGGGACACTTTTATGTCCGTTTCCACTTTTAAAAGGTACCAAAAAGCAAACCGTACAGTACCGTACCACTTTTTGGGTACCCTTTCCAAAGGGTACCTAGCACAACAAAAGGGTACCAAAAGGTGGAGCCAGACAAGTAGCATATAATGACAAGCCACGATCAACACGAGCTCAAACAAACCTTGCTGTTGTCTTGATGAACAACCACAAAGCCAAAAAGGACAGAATCTGCCATGTGTCCTGTTGTTGAACATTATATAGTATATTATTCTCACAATGACATGTTTTTATGTCATGCGTCGAGTCAAGAATCAGCCAAGAAGTTGACTAGGACATGCATTCAGCTTGAAATCAGTGATTTTAGTTTACAATTGAAATATTTATTTATTTTTTTTACAAAAACACATTGATCTGCTTTAAAAAAACATGTATTAACCCAATGGCAACATATGGGTTAGTTTTACAATGGATTTATGCACTTTTGGAAGCTATCCAACACCATTATACAGCATGATAGAAGCCAGGATAACATTTATAACTACTCTGACACAGTTCGTCTGACAGAAGAAAGTCATATACACAGAGGAAAAAATTTATAAAAAATGTACTCATAGACTTGGTAACTTAGATGTGTCATAGCATTTATATACAACAACTCTGATATATACAACTGATTTCTTGCTAAATGAATAAATGTAGAGGGTGGCTTGAGAGTGAGTAAATTATGGGGTAACTATCGCTTAAAATTCATAACACCAAACCCATTTAAGCAGCATTGAAACTGAAGCATCGCCACTTCTCCTGTCGTCCCACACTAAATTTGGCACTCATTCGAAGGAAAAATGTCCAAATGTCTTGTCTCTTCTGCAACATCTTCAGTACCAGTTAGTGCAGGATATCATGAAGCACATGTCGTCTACCTTTCTGGTGCCTATTTGGCATTGGGGAAGGTCAGGGAGTGGATCCAGTCGGTCCTTGGACTCAGTAGTTCCAGGTTCAGTTTGGACACTAAATGAAGGTACTTCACCTTGGCTTGGCAGATTGCCTGGATCCCTCTGTTTCTGGTCAAAAGCAGCCATATTAGTGCTTTGATTCGAGGCCATTTCTTGAATAAAATACAACAGATTCAAATTAGCTTAAAGATTTGCATTGACTAAAATTTGAGACACTTGAAAATCCTTAGTTTCACTGGGTTAATTAGGTATAGGTTTGAGTAAAATGTTGTTTTATTATGTCTGGTTAGATTTTCTCCAATTTTCTAATAATTATATTGTAATCTAGAACAAAAAACTATTGAACAAAATAGTTTTTATTTAGCTCTGATTGAAAGCCAGAGGTATTTTTCACCAAATACTGACTTCTTAACTTTCAGAAGTTAAACAATTAGTAATGTGTTGCCCAAAAATGAATAACAGGTCTGAAAACAATCTTTTTTGTTATTTTGACTAACTTTAGTCATTTTATTTTACTCTTTATTTAAATTTCGTAATAAAGGATTTATTTTAATTCAATAATAAAGGAACAATGTATTTGAAATAAAGACTATTTAACATTGGTGTATTCTCTAAAGACAAATGCCTTATACTCAAACACATAACTAAATGGATCCAGAAAATTTGAAGTGGTCTCAGTTTTTTCCACCAAAGCTGTATCTCTTATTGACAATTTTGATATATTAAGTTGCAAATGTTATGTAGTCAACAAAGTATTATGGTACTCAGTATTTATCATTTTCATGTACCATGGTAATCCATCCAGTGCTATATTACTTAATAAACATGGTATTACGATAGTATGTTACATATTTCAACAATACTCGAATAAGATATTATCTCATATACTGTAAGTGTTCAGTTGGCGGTTTGACATCTTTTGTAACAGGACAGCGATGCATTGTTTTCCTATTTAAAGAACAAAAAGTATAGATGCTAGGCAGAGGTAAGTATTAACAAAATCTAAATGTACAAGCTATAAATATAAAAATTTATGAAATACATTATTAAATGACAAATTTTAAAGTGCGTAAGGCTATCTTGTTTAAAGAGTCTCTGATACTGGTAATATAAGCATATTTCAGTCAACAAAAACCTAAAATTAGGTTTCCTATTTGTGCTTTATAAATATAAAATATGTTAGCAGAAGAATCTTATGAATTAAATAAGAACAATTGTCCTCTTGGTTAGGACAGGGAGTAAAACCAAACAGTACATCTTCCCATGATAACGATAAAAGTTTTGAACAGTGAATATTATCCTTAATACATTGTTGAGGCTCACACCATAATGTACAAAAAGTACACTTCATATCAATACCATTTCTACATTTTTGTAAATAATGTTTTGCTAGATAAAATCTGTGGATACAATTATAAGATATTTCATTAATTTAGTAAGGTAAAGTTGGATATATATCGCACAGATGGACTTTGGTCTTTTTAGAATTCAAAACAACATTAGCACTATTTAACTGATCGTGAACAATGTTGTTTTTTTGATAGTCATTGGCTGCTAATATGATTTCCCCATTTAGAATAACGTTACTTTTCTGAAATTATATTAAGGTAAACGTCCGAATATGTAATATAAAACAAACTTTACCCCAATCTTTAATTGTATTTCTAATATGATATTCCTGTGGTAACAGCAACACTTTTCTCCAGCAGACAGTTATGTATTGAGAACGGAACAAAACCTACAGACGCAGCAGCACTTAGGGAGCGTTTGTCAGCGTGACTGGAACAAAAACAGATCAATATTGTGTGTTAACGAGCCGAGGCACGTCAGGACTTTACCGCACACCGGCTCCAGCCCCCGGAATCCTGCGTTTCACCGATTAGTTCGCGATGTTTCCAGGCAGAAAACCTAAGGTGGACGGCGAGGGTCACGGGCGCGCGCTGCTGCAGTGACGTTGCAGCTAACGCTCTGCAAGTGTCAACAAACGTGACGTCACGCCAAACTTCAATGCCGATTGGCTGAGAAATCCACATTGACAGGAGAGGCGTGTTTTGTTGCTATGCAGGTTTGTGGTTGAGGACAAAAACACGGGTTGTTGCTAGAAGAGATACAGCTGCGGCCGACAATTAACGATATTTATTTACATAATTTATCCATTAAATTATTAAATTATCCATTAATCGTGTTTTATTAACGTCCACCCCGACCCTCATAGTAATGTAAAACAGTAATTATACCGGGTATTATTCATATTATTTATTAAATTACCCATTAAATTGTGTTTTATTAACGAGTACCCTAAACCCAACTCTCACAGTGATGTAAAAATATTGGTTATACTCGACAAAAATTATTGTATGGTATATTGTATGCTATATTATATGCTATATTGATGTAAGTATCCGCAGCCGTATCCCTTCTAGAATTTACCCGGTGACAGGCCTGGCCAGTCTGAGCCAGCGTCTGTCTATAAATATATAAGTGTGCTAATTTAAATAATAATAATAAATGTGTTTTTGTTTAATTACTTAATTAAAAATAAAAATGTATTACTTAAATTATTTTAATTATATGCTGTGGAATAGAATAATGTACAGTAAAAGTGACTAAAGTTATTAAGTATTTGTAGGGTTTGTAAATATCTTTTTTATTCTTCATTTTTGTTTCTTTGTGTAAGTCATTCATTATTATTATTGTGTATTTTTTTTCATCTTAGGTTACATTGTTTTTTTTAAGTTATTGTAAAGCACTCTCATTTTTACAAATGCATGTAACTACTCTATACCATATTTATTTTAATCAATAATAATTACTCTTATCTGGTTTTATTAATTTATCTTTTTTCTTTTTGTCTGCTGCATAATTTAATAATTTATATTGTATTATTAGTTATTATTATTTAGTTATTATAAAATGCACAATAAAATAAAAAAGACTATAGAATACTACAATATAAAATTCTTAAAGGGACTTTGGTATTAATTATTAAGTAAAAGTGAAAGCTCTGACAACCGTTTTGAGTAATATTTCAATATACATTCACCATATATTTATAGGTACACTATCTTTACCATTTAAAACGCAAAACATTATTCTAACGTAATTCTTATTTGGTTTTATTAGTTTTATTATTTTCGATTATTTTAATAATGTGTTATGTTAAATTATAATATCAGATCATATAATTTAATAATGTTATACTAATATCTCATTTATTCATTAATTTTCCTTCGGTGTAGTCACTTTATTCATCATGGGTTGCCACAGCGGAATTAACTGCCAAACTAGCATTTGAATGCCCTTCCAACTGCAACCCAGTACTGGAAAACACCTATACACATTCATTCGCACTCATACACTACAGCCAATTTAGTTTATTCAATTCACCTGTAACGCATGTCTTTGGACTGTGGGGGAAACAGGAATATCTGGAGGAAACCCACGCCAAAAGGGGAGAACATGCAAACTCCACACAGAAACGCCAACTGACCCAGCCGGGACTCGAACCAGCCACCTTCTTGCTGTGAGGCGACAGTACTAACCACTGAGCCACATTATCACCCACTAATATTTCAATTACAAAAGAAACATGCATTAGATACTATATTATATATTTTAATAATTAAAAACAAAAGGCTTTATTAATACGGATACAAACATTTATTATTTAAAGATAAAGGCTCTAACGTGATACTTGAGAATCAAAACAAAGGCAGTAGTGTTTCCCGTGACAACACGGGCTCACGTATGACGTACCGCAACGCGTTGACGTTGCCACGTTGAGGAAGTGAGGTAAACTAAACACGTGGTATACGGCTCGTCCACGCTTCTCCATAGAGTGTCATTCGGTAAATATACGATTACTCTTACAATTAAGTTACATTTTATTGTGTAGTAATGACGTTTAGCTCATGATATGTATTGTTAACCCGCGTTGTCATTCGAGGCAAGAAAATTGTTGGCGTTTAAAATCTAGAGAAGTTGAAGTAACTACATTTAGCCGACTGCTAACTACCTCGACTAGTGGCTATTCAGTGAAAGTTTATTAAAACGTGTTTAACTCTCAGGTTTTGCTGAAAATTAGTTTAGACTTGGTGCTCTAGACAAGACATATTTTTTTCATTTTGTCAAACGTTTGACTGTATTACATAAAAATGTTTCCCTAGCTGGATTAAAACCCGATAATGAGCTATTAGTGGAGTTTACCCTCTGTTGAATTGAGGTAAAGTTGGTTTTATATTCGCGCATTCATTAAGTGACACGCTCATTATATTGTTTACTACGGTACTTTGAATATTCAGTCTCAAATCTCATGTAAGCATGTCTTCAAAACAACATCCGCACTATTTATTTGACTGTAAACAATGTTGTACTTTGTTAGTCATCGGCTGCTAATATGATTTAACCATTCAAAATGCGTAAATAATACTTTTCTGAGATTATATTATTAAGAACGTCCGAATGTGTGAATATAAAAACAACTTTACCTCAACGACTTTCACTGTTCATCAAATAACCGTTATTATTATTATTA
>CAIGQZ010032248.1:1410393-1454859 GCA_903798205.1 Danio tinwini | reverse complement strand
TAATCACGATTATTCAAAGCGATTATACTGTTGAATTCATAATTATTAGCCTCCCTTTAAATTTATTTATTTTTTTAATATTTCCCAAATAATGTTTAACAGAGCAAGAATTTTTTCCCCGCAGTATTTCTGATAATATTTTTTTTTTCTGGAGAACGTCTGATTTGTTTTATTTTGGCTAGAATAAAAGCAGGTTTAAAATTTTTGAAACCTATTTTAAGGGCAATATTATTAGCCCCCTTAAGCAATATTTGTTTTTGATTGTCTGCAGTAGAAACTACTGTTATACAATGACTTGCATAATTAAGCCTTTAAATTGCACTTTAAGCTGAATGCTTGTATCTTGAAAAGTATCTAGTAAAATAGTATGTAGTCATCATGGCAAAGAAAAAATCAGTTATTAGAAATTAGTTATTTAATCTATTATGTTTAGAAATGTTGATTAAAAAAATGTTTCCGTTAAACAGAAATTGGGGGAAAAGGGTCTCTAATAGTTCATGAGGGCTAATAATTCTGACTTCAACTTTATATGCACATTTATTTTCAACCCTGTAAATAAGAAAAGGGAAATAAATTTAATAGAATAAAAATATGAAAAGTCTTTCAGTCAAGAGCAGTGAGTGATTTTGTCCTTTTGTTGCTTGATTAATGATAAAAACAGTCAGCAGCAGGATTATTGCGCGCTGTCACTTTAAGAGCAGTGTGATTCTGTTTAATGGTTTCACTTTCACATGTCTTTTGATTCTCAACTTGTTTGTTTATTACATAAATGAGGGTTAATATGAATAATCACTGAACACCGCGTTTTGACACAAATTTGCTTGTATTTGACTATTAAAGTGCTTACATTAAGATAACTTTAGATGTGTGTGCTCTTCTCTGAGGCTGAGTGCGTGCACACACAACAGCATGCAATCTCTTTCGCACTTTTAAAAACATGAATGATTCGAATGTACATCAACGAATGATGCAGATTCTGTACTGCAAAAGTTACATTAGAGTACATGTTTTGTAATGTTCACGTGAAACTGAGCTTTGCAGAGCAACAAATGTGTACAACTGGAAATGGGGCGGTATAGGATGCAATAATCGTTTTAGCTCGATTAATGTTTTTACATAATCGTTAGAAGCTGAAATTGAAACTGAATTTTCGATTTATTGCACAGCCCTAATATGGATTCATGGCCTGGAAAGTATTTAAAGGGCACCTATGGTGAAAAATTTACTTTTCAAGCTGTTTGGTCAGACAAATGTGTAGGTATAGTGTATAGACCGTCATATTGGGATAATATAAACACACCCAGTGCTTTTTTTTTTTTCAACTTGACATAGGTGTGCGGTCCCCCCACTCACTGAATTGATTGACAGCAGCGTATTAACATGTCTCCGTAGTAAGGTGTATAATCATATCAAAAAGACACAACGTACGCAAAGCAACCAGGAATAAAATGTCTGTTCAGTTTGCTAGGATCGTCAATCATCATCAAATGTGATCAAGAGTGAGTTTTACGAGCATAAAATGTTTTAAAACAAGGTAATGTTTGTAATAAATTACAGTGATTTACTTCAGCTTTACTTCACCACAGTTGCGTGTCAGAACTAGGCATGGGCCGGTATAAGATTCTGACGGTATGATAACCTTGAATAAAAATATCACGGTTTCTCGGTATCACGGTTTTGTGATTACTGCTCTAAAATATATTATTTTAAAATTTCTGTGTAAAAAAACAAAAAAAAATTCCCCTTTGAACAAAATATATTTTATTTTGAGAAACATTTATATTATTTTGGAGCAGTAAACGTGCCAGGCCAAATAATGAAAATGAATCATTGATGTCTGCTGTCTTCATTAGTTTCAAAAACACAGATTCATTTACAATTTAAAATGGCATCTTTGGATATCTTTTCTGCTGGAGATGCTGTTGTTAAAAAAAATGTAAATAAAAAAATCTTGCACATACCTTAGAAACGGTATTAGAGAAAATTTTGGCAGTATGAAAACCTTGACTTTTCCAAAGCGTGGTATACTTTGAAAACGGTTTTCGTCCCATGCCTAGTCAGAACAATTGTAAAAGAAAATGCTTTAATCCCGGTTTGTGGACATTAAGGTTTATACATCAGGTTTATTTTATATTTTACATTAACATTAAAGGGCACCTATGGATGAAAAATCTACTTTTCAAGCTGTTTGGACAGACATATGTGTAGGTATAGTGTATAGACCGTCATATTGGGGTGATATAAACACACCCAGTCCTTTATTTTCAATTTAACAACATAAAAACAGTGGACCAATTGGAGCGGTTTTGAGACTGACCGCAACTTGATGTAGGAGTGCGGTCCCCCCACCCACCGAATTGATTGACAGCTGCGTATTAACATGTCTCCATAGTAACGTGCATAATACTATCAACAAGACAGGATGTCTGCAAAGCAACCAGGAATAAAATGTCTGTTCAGTTTGCTAGGATCATCATCAAATGTGATCAAGAGTGAGTTTCACAAGTTTAAAATGTTTTAAAACAGTGCATGTTTGTAATAAATTACTGCGATTTACTTTAGATTTACTTCATCAGCACAGTCGCGTGTCAGAACAATTATAAAAGAAGATGATTCAATCCCGGTTTGTGGACGTTAAATCAGGTTTATTTTGTACATTAACATAACCATAATCCATACAGCAGTAGATATTAACCTGTATCCTGTCACGTTTGCGTGCAAAAACAGTGCAAAGCTAAACGCGCGCTGTCTGTGTGTGTATTTGTGTGTGTTGGTGAACTTTGTAACAACATGTTTAATATAATATTTATATTTAAAAAATGTTAAGTACTATAAGGACTTATTGGTGCTACATATGCTGAGGTATGAATTACAAAGGTGATTGATTTAAAATTAATAGTGCTTTAAAAAGGCATTAAATCTGCTGTTCATGAAAGTGTGGGGACCCTCATGTATGTTTTATTAATATACAATAATATAAAGTCATGTATACCTCCCTAACAAATAGTTTTTCCACCAGATTCAGACAGCTTCCTTCAGATCAGCGGAAGAATGGCAGTTCGTGCATCATTTGAAAAGAATAATGAAATTGGATGCTTTGCCAAGCTTACTAACACATATTGTTTGGTAGCAATTGGTGGTTCAGAAAACTTTTACAGGTAAATCCTAAATTGTATTTTTATAATTATCTCTATGTGTGTGTATATATATTTATATGTCTGATTGTGATGATACCTGTTTGTTTTTAGTGTTTTTGAAGGTGAACTGTCAGAAACGATGCCCGTCATTCATGCCTCTATAGCAGGATGTCGAATCATTGGCAGAATGTGTGTGGGTAAGAACATAAATCCAATCCAGTTTCAGTCATTCATTCATTCATTTATTTTCCTTTGGCTTAGTTCCTTTATTCATAAGGGGTCGCCACATCGGAATGAACCACCAACTTATAAAGCATTTATAAAGGAAACCCACGTCAACATGGGGAGAACATGCAAACTCCACACAGAAAAGCCAAATGACCCAGCCGGGACTCGAACCAGCGACCTTTCTGTGAGGTGACAGTGCTAACCACTGACCCACCGTGTCGCCCACAATCCAGTTTGATTTTGTATAAATTTGTTCAGGATTAACACAGTTAATTTCATGTATGTTGTAAAATACGATTAATAGTGTATGTAGGCTTAATTCGATGTTTGAATGATCAGCAGCAGATCAGTATTTGATGAAAATAACATTATGTGACTATTAAATTTATTGTTATATTTTGGCTGTATATTGCCACAAAATGAATAAAAATGTATCTTAAATTCAAGATGAATGGGCTTTAAATTCCCCTGCAAACTTAATAACTCTTAATTAACCCTTTATAGAGCACTCATTAAAGGGCACCTATGGTGAAAAATCTACTTTTCAAGCTGTTTGGACAGACATATGTGTAGGTATAGTGTATAGACCGTCATATTGGGGTGATATAAACACACTCAGTCCTTTTTTTTCAATTTAACAACATAAAAACGGTGGACCAATTAGAGCGGTTTTGAGACCGACCGCAACTTGATGTAGGAGTAGGGTCCCCCCACCCACCGAATTGATTGACAGCTGCGTATTAACATGTCTCCGTAGTAAGGTGTATAATCATATCAAAAAGACACAACGTACGCAAAGCAACCGGGAATAAAAGATCTGTTCAGTTTGCTAGGATCATCAATCATCATCAAATGTGATCAAGAGTGAGTTTCACAAGTTTAAAATGTTTTAAAACAGTGCATGTTTGTAATAAATTACAGTGATTTACTTTAGATTTACTTCATCAGCACAGCCGCGTGTCAGAACAATTATAAAAGATGATTCAATCCCAGTTTGTGGACGTTAAATCAGGTTTATTTTGTACATTAACGTAACAGATATCCATACAGCAGTGGATATTAACCTGTATCCTGTCACATTTGCGTGCACACATGCATTTGCGTGCACACGTGTGTGTTTGTGTGTGTGTGTGTGTCTGTACGTGAACTTTGTAACGACATTGTGTGTGACTCATCGTTGCAGCTCCACACAACAAATGCATCAAATAATTATTGGTAAAGGTTTATTGGAAATATTTACTGTAGCATTTTTCACAAACGTTATGTAAGACCTTCTTCCTTTATGTCTGTCAGTAGTCTAAGGAAGTCGAGGGCGGAGGCTGAGGCACGCTGACAGGCATGTGGGAACGGTGGGCAGGGAGGACTAGCCTTAAAGGCAAAAACAGCAAAAAGCTCTTGAGAGCTATAAAACACAAACTAGTGAAAGCTATAATAAATAATCTGATGGGTGTTTTGAGCTGAAACTTTACAGACACATTCTGGGGACACAAAAGACTTATATTAAATCTGGAAAAAGGGGTAACCTAGGTCAGGGGTGCTCAACCCTGTTCCTGGCGATCGACCTTCCAGCTGATTTCAGCTCCAACCCTGATCAAACACACCTGAACCAATTATTTAGAACATGAGGAGCACTAGATAATTACAGGCAGATGTGTTTGATAAGGGCTGCAACTGAACACTGCAGGAAGGTCGATCGCCAGGAATATGGTTGAGCACCCCTGACCTAGGTGGACCTCATTGAAACAAAATAAAAAATTGCACATGCTACAGCCATGATATGGCAGCAAAGTTTCTTTATTATTGTTATGCCAAAAAAAGAGAGTAAAGTTCCTACCTATTTCAAACAAGAAAATAGCAACTTTTCATTTTCCATCGGTCTAGACTGCGATGTAACTACAGAAAATTCATGCTTTAAATAGGAGAGTTATCCAAATGCTTCATTTTTGAGTGAGATGCTAATGGTCTAATCTAATTCAGTTATCTATGCTAAGCTAAAAGTGTTGTTGTAAGTGTATAATGTATTATTTTTTACTGTTAAATTTGTTACAATTTTCTGCCCAGGGTCTACAGATGTAAATTTGCTTTTTTAGCTAACTCTGGCACAACATGTCATGTTGTACATTGTCCTTGTATGTATGTATGTATGCATGCATGTATGTATGTATTAATGCATGCACACACACACACACACACACACACACACACACACACACACACACACACACACACACACACACACATACATGCATACATAAACTGCTCCCGCCAGACCCGGATGTGGAATGGATTCAATAATAGTTAAACTTAACTGTAAAAAATGAGTGCTCCTTTAATAAACAGCACTGCTTTTCTAAATTAAGCACATAATATCTTAATATCGATCAATATCAAATAGAATCAAAATCATTACAGAATTTTTTGAAGCCTTAGCAAATGTATCACTGGCTAAACGTTCCAGTAAATCATATCAGATTGTGATGAGACAACCCTATTGCATATCTTTGAACACGTTTAGAATGTGATTATGTTAACAAGAGATCAGTAGTTAGAAATATTGCTGATCGGAGCATGTCTGCCTTTAACATGATGAACTTTCACCATTTCTTTATCAAGCCTGGTCACATTAGGTCTCATTGCGTTTAAGCGTCCTCATGTTCAAAATCAATAATAGATGTCATGTGGTCTATGATGCTCTTCTGTAGGAAACCGTCACGGTCTCTTGGTGCCCAACAACACGACAGATCAGGAGTTACAGCACATCAGAAACTGCCTGCCTGACTCCGTGCGCATCCAGAGAGTAGAGGAGCGGCTTTCTGCTCTGGGCAATGTCATCGCTTGTAACGACTATGTTGCTCTCGTTCATCCAGACCTTGACAGAGTAAGAACGTCTCCAATGAAAATCTGCACTTCCTGCAAACTTTAGAATCAGAATCAGTTTTTATTGCCAAGTGTGCTTCACACACACACAAGGAATTTGTTTTGGCTACAGAAGCTTCCAGTGTACATAAAGTTACAACACAAAATTAAATATGAGAAAAGAAAAAGGTGATAGTGATAGTTTTAACGGTTAGTTCAGCCAGAAATAAAAATTGACTCACTATTCGAGTGGCTATAAACATTTCTTTCTTCTGTCGATCACTAAGGAAGATATTTTGATGAAAGCTGAAAGCCTGTAGCCATAGTAGGAAAAATGAATACTATGGAAGTCGATGGTTACAGGTTTTCAGCATTTTTCTAAATACCTTCTTTTGTGTTTAACAAAAGAAAGAAACTCATAATGGGTTGGAACATGTAAATGATGACAACTATGGTTTTTAGGTGAACTATCTCTTGAAGTGGGTCTGATCGTTACTTAAATTTTAGTTTCCATTAATGTATTTTTTCAATACAATTTTTTTATTGCGTTGTTTCATGCCTATTTATATGGTTAAAATGTTTTCAGCTTCATTTTATTCCTTTCATGCTCATCAACTCGTCACTAAAGGTCAAATGCTGTCATCGGACTGTACCTGTTAACTACAGCTATAACTACACTTTATAACTTATATCAGTATCCTGCACTTGCTGCTATTGCACTCCTGGTTAGACCTAAACTGCATTTCGTTGCCTTTTACTTGAACATGTGTTATGACAATAAAGTTGAATCTAATCTAATCTAACATGTCAAGATAATATAAGTTTAATATGAAGTTAATATAACTTTTAGGAGCTTTGACTTCAAAATCACCACTTCAAAAATTGGGATGTTAAAAAGTAGACCAGAGGTCTTCAAACTTTTCAGCCAGCAACCCCCAAAATAACAATGCCAGTAACTTGCAACCCTCAAGTGGTTATGAATATAAAAACCTTGCTCACAATGTCGCATACATATCAATAGGCCTAAGTCTATTCATCATTTAATTCTGGAGAATGCCACTCGTAGATAGGCCTGTCACAAAAATCAATATATCGACTTATCACACAACACATGGACATCAATTCAATTATTTTTAGTGATGCAATATATATCGCCCATACATAAAAACAATTCTAGCAACATTTTAACTGATTGTGTAACATCTCTACTGGAGGTGTCAGTATGCTTAAAAACACTATAGTATTTACTATACATTACGATGGTATATTTTCATGTGGATGTCTGACAACTGATAATAGATCTGGTAGCAGATATATTACTTTTCACCTTGCACTTTTTTGTTAACACTAATTATTATTCATTTAGGATATGCGTTTTCACATTCTGATTCCAATGCCTAGTTATTTAATTGTTAAAATGACTATAATTAAATTAAATATTCTTAAGAATAAAATATTGTGTGTTTTTTGAAAGAGTGTACTTGCATTGTGATATTATATTGTCATTCTGGCATCATATAATGAGTGGCATAAAATGGTCTTAAAATGACAATAATATCGTTTATCGCAATATATTTTGGTGCAATATATCGTACAACAAAAAATAGATATCGTGACAGGCCTACTCGTAGACCATCCATGTTCAGTTGTGGCGTGTATTTATTTTTAATGTACATGAGTGCCGTAAAGGTGTCAGAAAGTTTAACCTGATGCCTTAAATTCAGTGTGCTGCATCTGAAGCTATTGCTGTGTCTTAATACAACATAATCACCCCAGGGGTTGCAAAAAAATCGAAAGGCTGATGGCTTTTTATTTGCATGTTGTTTTGTTAATGTTTTTTATTATTAGCATGTTAACAATGTTACTGTTAACTACTATTTTGTTCCTCAGTAGGTTATGAACCACTGAAGCAGATATGCTTAAACGTAATGTAAACTTTGTAAAACTACAATCAAATATGCAAAAGAAGTTTTCACAGTCATGCAAATTGTAAATGATATTCAAAAATTGTATAATTTGAAAATAGTTTTAGCTATAATTTAATTTAGAGGGCCTTTAATAGCCATTATAAGAACAAATAAGGATAATTCACTTCAGATAGTGGCTATTAAAGTTCTGCTAAATTATCTTCAAGCTAAAGCTATTTAAAAAAAATAGAAAAACAGGTCACTCTTGTGCTTTGTATGTTTATTACAACCCATGGAGAATCAGATTAGGCTGCATTTACACTGCATGGTTTAAGTGACACAATTCCAATTAATTAATTTTCTCATGTGCCACAGATCAGATATGGTACATGTAAGCAGGAAAAGATCACATGGATTCAGATTTACTCAAATCAGATTCAGGCCTTGTTCATATGTGGAAATTTATTTGATATAAATCGGAACCGTGTCTGCAGTGTAAGCAGGTGGAATGGATTTTCACCTGTCAATATGAGTTGTGCATCATTAAAAACCATAGCGAATGACGTTAAGTCTGATGCTTACATTTCAGAACAGACTTCAGTAGTCCTAAACCTTAAATCTCATACTAGGACGAAAAAAAAGCTTTTATATTGTCTTGTAGAACAAGTATTTAAGCATGTTAATGAGAGAGTGAGCGCAACATCTGCCATGTAACCAATATAAACTAGAAAACTATTGCATTCATTACATTACATTAAGATGCCTACTGGTTTAAAAAAGCCCTAGGTTAAAAAAAGATGGCCAAATGAGAACTTTTCTCTCATGAACTATAGTAAAAATAACATCAAATAGAATAATAAAAAAAATTAAAAGCTGCCAAGACATTAAAAAAAAACAAAAAACGCTTTTATTATCAGCTGTCAGTCAGCGTTTTTATTTTTTATTTTACTTTTTTCTTCTTCCTTCTCCTTTCCTGGTCATTCTGTCTTGTCATTGAGTGCAGTGTAAATACAGACAATTGGATATGTCACTTTTAAAAGATGATGTAAGCCGGTCATCAAAAAAATCAGATACGGTCACAAAATCTGAATTGACCATCAAGATCTGCAGTGTAAAGGCAGCCATAGTCATTGAAAAGCAGAAAATAAAGGAATTTGATATTTGTCCTATGTCATATTTTGTTAAAACAAGTAGGTTTTGAAAAAAGCTTGAAAAAGATTTTGATACAAATGCTTCGGTTTTCAATCAAAATAAGCATTTAAAAAAAATGTGTGTGTGATTTATTATATATTAATCAGTCTAAAAACATAGAACGAAAGCACCTTTTTCTTCATGGTCAAAAAAATGATCAATTTTATTTGTCAAAGTATTGAATTGTCATCCACAGGAAACAGAAGAGATTCTAGCAGACACTCTGAAGGTGGAGGTGTTCAGACAGACCGTCGCCGAGCAGGTGCTTGTGGGTAGTTATTGTGCTTTCAGTAATCAGGGAGGCCTTGTTCACCCCAAAACATCCATAGAAGATCAGGACGAGCTCTCGTCACTCCTGCAGGTGCCTTTAGTGGTGAGTGACTGACGCTTCATCTCTGACAAGACCTTCAACCATCTTTACTTCATCACATGCTTCTGCACAATTATTATGTGTATATATTTAAATCAAAGGTATTTGATTTAAGCGTGGACTGAAGTTGTTATAGTGGAAGGTAGGGCTGCTCAATATATTGTTTGAGTATCGATATCACAATGTGTGTATCCGCAGTTGTCACATTGCTGGATTATTCATTCATTTATTTCATTTTCGGCTTAGTCCCTTGATTCATCAGGGGTCGCCACAGCGGAATGAACCACCAACTTATCCAGCATATGTTTTACACAGCGGATGCCCTTCCAGCTGCAACCCAGTACTGGGAAACATTTCTGTACTTGAATCCTGTTAGACTCTCCAGAAACCCATAAAGCACTGTTCATTTATTTATTTTTTATCTCTGCTCTGTTGTATTTATATTAGCTTGCAATTTATTATAATTTATGCAAACACACTGCATAGAAATCATCCTAAATCTATCCAAATGAATGAAATCTTTGCAAATAGAGCTGTTCAATTCGTCTGGTGTAATGCTATTCAGGTTGCAATATATATCCCTGGAGAAGAAAATATCGCAATATCTGATTTTTGTTCAATATCGTGCAGCTCTAGTGCAAAGCCTCATAAATGCACTCATTAAATGTCCACTGTTGAGTGTTAACCGTAGTCTCTGTCTGTCTGCAGGCCGGTACAGTGAATCGTGGAAGTGAAGTGATCGCCGCTGGGATGGTGGTGAACGACTGGTGTGCTTTCTGTGGTCTGGACACCACCAGCACTGAGCTCTCCGTCATCGAGAGCGTGTTCAGACTGAGCGAAACGCAGCCCAGCGCCATCGCTACCACTATGAGGGACTCGCTCATCGACAGGTACCAGACCACCACTGCAGACACGTACACTAATGGGCCGATCACACCGAACACGGGGCATTTTTGTTGGCAAGATAAAAGAAGTGTGCTGCGCTTTTTGTGTCGCTACCACTGAATCAGCTGCGTATTGTGCACGAGTGCTGCTGTTAATATTATTATAACTGTAATATTTAATAATACTGTGATATTTAAGATTTGTGAAGTCAAAAAGCTCTCAAAAAATAACCCAAAACAGCGACCCAAAGTTTCTCCTCCATCTAGGGCTGCACGATAACAAAAAAAAAATGATCATCACGATTATTTTTCTCAAAATGTTGATCATGACTAATAATGACGATTATTCCTTTTATTTATATATATATATATATATATATATATATATATATATATACATACATACATACAAGGAGTGCAGAATTATTAGGCAAATGAGTATTTTGACCACATCATCCTTTTTATGCATGTTGTCTTACTCCAAGCTGTATAGGCTCAAAAGCCTACTACTAATTAAGCATATTAGGTGATGTGCATCTCTGTAATGAGAAGGGGTGTGGTCTAATGACATCAACACCCTATATCAGGTGTGCATAATTATTAGGCAACTTCCTTTCCTTTGGCAAAATGGGTCAAAAGAAGGACTTGACAGGCTCTGAAAAGTCAAAAATAGTGAGATATCCTGCAGGGGGATGCAGCACTCTTAAAATTGCCAAGCTTCTGAAGCGTGATCATCAACAATCAAGCGTTTCATTCAAAATAGTCAACAGGGTCGCAAGAAGCGTGTGGAAAAACCAAGGTGCAAAAAAACTGCCCATGAACTGAGAAAAGTCAAGCGTGCAGCTGCCAAGATGCCACTTGTCACCAGTTTTGCCATATTTCAGAGCTGCAACATCACTGGAGTGCCCAAAAGCACAAGGTGTGCAATACTCAGAGACATGGCCAAGGTAAGAAAGGCTGAAAAATGACCACCACTGAACAAGACACACAAGCTGAAACGTCAAGACTGGGCCAAGAAATATCTCAAGACTGATTTTTCTAAGGTTTTATAGACTGATGAAATGAGAGTGAGTCTTGATGGGCCAGATGAATCGGCCTGTGGCTGGATCGGTAAAGAGCAGAGAGCTCCAGTCCGACTCAGACGCCAGCAAGGTGGAGGTGGAGTACTGGTTTGGGCGGGTATCATCAAAGATGAGCTTGTGGGGCCTTTTCACGTTGAGGATGGAGTCAAACTCAACTCCCAGTCCTACAGCCAGTTTCTGGATTTCATGATTTTCATGCAGGACAATGCTCCATCACACGCGTCCAAGTACTCCACAGCGTGGCTGGCAAGAAAGGGTCTAAAAGAAAAAAACTAATGACATGGCCTCTTTGTTCACCTGAGCTGAACCCCATAGAGAACCTGTGGTCCATCATCAAATGTGAGATTTACAAGGAGGGAAAACAGCACACCTCTCTGAACAGTGTCTGGGAGGCTGTGGTTGCTGCTGCACGCAATGTTGATTGTGAACAGATCGAAACACTGACAGAATCCATGGATGGCAGGCTTTTGAGTGTCCTTGTAAAGAAAGGTGGCTATATTGGTCACTGATTTGTTTTTGTTTTGTTTTTGAATGTCAGAAATGAATATTTGTGAATGTTGAGATGTTATATTGGTTTCACTGGTGAAAATAAATCATTGAAATGGGTATATATTTGTTTTTTGTTAAGTTGCCTAATAATTATGCACAGTAATAGTCACCTGCACACACAGATATCTTCCTAAAATAGCTAAAACTAAAAACAAACTAAAAAATACTTCCAAAAATATTCAGCTTTGATATTAATGAGTTTTTTGGGTTCATTGAGAACATGGTTGTTGTTCAATAATAAAATTAATCCTCAAAAATACAACTTCCCTAATAATTCTGCACTCCCTGTAATATATATATATATATTTCTTATATTTCTTAAACTTCACAGCCACAAAAAAAAAACTTGTAATAAAACTGAGTGGTGATTAGATACTTAGATTGAGAATCGGATACTTGTTATATAATTTAGATTCTTCTTGTCCAATTCCTGCATGCACATTTTTTTTCTTGGCCACTGGAGAACACCTTCAATAATAATCTAAACATTTGTGTAGAGATGGACCACAAGATGTGCTCAAAAGTGTGGCAACATGTGGTGAAAAACAATGACAGAGCTAAGTGTAATTATTGTAATAAACTAATAGGTTTTAAAGCAGAGTGTCATGACCAACATGACAAAAGCATCTGCGGTTGGTTTACATCACAAACATCAAGTTAAAAGAATGGCGTGTTAGGTTCATTGTGCATCCCGGGTGCAACCAACAACAGTTGTGCATTATAGTTTTACTTTTTGAGCGTGCTGAACAGTTCAGTGTTAGTTTTTATTTCAATATATTGAGGGGCCTTTTCATTCATAAACAGCAGGAAGCGCTGCTGAAGCGCAGGAGAGACAGCTTTACACTGTCATTCTTAATCTTAGCTTTTGTATTGGAGTGAATATAGTAAAATGTTCTTTTAACTGTCTCAATATTTTTTATCTCTTTCTTTTGTAAAATTCCTGTCTTTTTTCTTCGAATTATTGGATAAAAAAAATCCCTTTCATACTTTTAAAACTGAAAGCAGCGCCTGTAAATTGGTGTTCTCTCTATTTACACCTTTGTGAATGTTTTATTTTGTGTGTTATTTTATCTTTAATGTGTTTTATCCATTTCAAAGCAGCACTCACAGACGCACATTTATCCTCAAACGTGGCATGAAGACGATGCATGTGTTGGATGATTGTGTTTTTTTTTGCACGCGATCAATCCCTGATCCTTTGCATACAGTTTTTAATTAAGAAAATAAGAAAAATTAAAAAATAAGGTCATTTAATTACTTTCAATGTGCTAAAATATTTGTTAAACAAATGTTTTTTTGTTTTTAAAAAAGAAGCATATATATATACATTTAAACTGTAAGACAGAATAAAGTGCATGATCTAACTGGAAATAAAGGAAATCAGTTATCTCATTATTTAATGTATAAAATAGGCTAGTCTTTTTATAAAGGGAGTTTAATTGATCAAACTTTGAATTACATTTTCTTTTCTTGTAAATAATAAAAGTTGCATCAGATTGATAAACGAATCTGCAATCTAGACACAATCACCTCATGCTTGTGATGCACTCCTCCCATTAAAATAACGGCTTGGTTTTTATATTTAATTATAAATAATTATATTTAATTATTGATCGTGGGCCACAAATATCGTTAACGTGATGATAATACGATTAATCGTGCAGCCCTACCTCCATCTTTAAAAGTCTCTGTATTCGTCTTGACAACACAAACACTGCTGTCAAACACTGAGGGGTGTACTTGCACATTTTGTTTCTCCAACCTTATTTTACCAAGAATGCTAATATTAGTGGGAAACACTACATGTAGGATTTTAAGGCCTTGTTTCCAGCGGGTAACAAGCTTTTTCAGTGTTTGGATCATAAGCGGCCAATAGAGATGTGTTACAGTTCCTATCTGATATTAAAGGGCACCTATGGTGAAAAATCTACTTTTCAAGCTGTTTGGACAGACATATGTGTAGGTATAGTGTATAGAGCGTCATATTGGGCTGATATAAACACACTCAGTCCTTTTTTTTCAATTTAACAACATAAAAACGGTGGACCAATTGGAGCGGTTTTGAAATCGACCGCAACTTGATGTAGGAGTGCGGTCCCCCCGCCCACCAATATTGATTGACAGGTGTGCATTACCATCTCCTCAGTATGTTGTTTCATGTCCACCATTTTCAGCGTGTGAGTCAAAGCGACGTCACCAAAGAAACACCCTTGCTCTATTTTTAGATGTAAGGCTCATTGGGCTCAACATTCACCACGTTATCGCTCTCCTCCACGCCAGTGTTTGTGAGTTTTGGTGGGTTTGCATACATGTGTACTTTTCATTGTGTCTTCCTTAAACTTCAGCGGTTTGCATTTCCTGTGGTCACAGAAGCTCCCTGTCATCTTAACTAGGTGCAGCTGGAAAGTGCGAGCGCACTGCCTCACGTGCGCGTCCCTCCATTGGAAATAACGAACTAACGACGCGCAGCGCCATGCATTTTGCGGTGTCGCTGATAAAAGTGAGGACTGGGGGGGTTCTCTCACTATTCTGCCGCCTAGGTCGCCTCTATGGACGCGCTGGCCCTGCTCAGGACACTGTTCATATTTCTGCCGCGCCACAGAGCGTTATCTGAATAGTTTCATTTTAAATAACATGTGAATGTGCGCGTCTGGTGGGTCGTGTCGTGGCTCTGAGAGTCGCATCCAGTGTATGACGCCCTTTAGTTGTAGCCTCAAGCAGGTCGTACACCAGAAGCGCTGCTCGGCGACACGCAGCGTCGCGCCACGCAGCGGCATGCATTTCTGAATTCTAAACATGTTTCTATCAGGTGACACACCGGCGCTGCAAGTGTGCGATACTTTCAACTGTCATGTGCGCGCCGTGTCGCGGTGCATCCGGTATGTGATGCCCTTCAGTCAAAGTTAATTCAGTGTGCTTTATTAGTCTTGGTGTAGGCTACAAGCTCGGAGCTTTAAACTAGCACACAGCTGGCTGTAAAACTATACAAAGACACAAATGATTTTGTACTCTTATTGGTCTGTGTCCGAGTCGTACATGTACAGCTGAATGCTAGTCCTCTCACTCATGTTGCTGCTCTCAGTCTGCCTGTCTGTAGCCATACACAAAGCGGGAGAGCTCTTGACTCCGCCCCCTTGTTAAGTTGGGCGGGAAGTCGAAACTAGTTTTCATGTGAAGCAACACGCCCCTAAAATGGCACTTTTTAACACATCATAATAAAAAAATCTGAATTGTGTTTTGAACTTAACCTAAACTGACACTCAGAAGAACCATAATATTAATATTACATCTTAAAAAAGGGGTAAAATAGGTGCCCTTTAACATGTTCATAAGTCTCTTGAATATTGGTGTTCACATACTGCGTGTCTTATTTTGCATCTCACTCTATATTACTGTCACAGGAGCAACAAACACATTTTCAAATGAACTATGACTTCATAGTATTTTTTATCATAATATTCATAATATCATTCACAAATGAATGAATGAATGACTTCAATAGTAGGATCAAAGAAAGTCCTATAGGTGTCAATGGCTGTTCTTTTCTGGAATTCTTTAAAATATCTTATGTTGAACACAAAAGAAGATATTTTGAAGAATGCCAGAAGAAACAGCCATTGACTTCTATTTTTTTTTTCTCTTTGAGCCTACTATTGAATTTAATGGCTGTTTTTTTTCTGGCATACTTCAAAATATCTTCTTGTGTTCAACATAAAGGTTTATAATCACTTGTGAGTAACTGGAGTAATTTTAATAGATTTTGTGTGAACTGCCTTTATATAAACAGGGTTTTTGCAAGTTTCACCAAGTCAAATTTAAGACCTTTTTAAGCCCACGAAGAATGAAATTTCTGACTTGAATAGGGCTAAACGCCAAGGATTTTATTTTTAAATCGCCCAGAAGAAGAAAAAATGTACTTGCCCTATGAAAAAACTAATACTAATTCATTGTAGTTACAAGACCCTAGTTTTATATATATATATATATAGGGATGGCGTTTCAACACCGTGTGGAGATCCTGAAGCGCAAGTGTTTCAAAACACTGCACTAAAGCATGATCTAAAACACCCAGGTCACAAGACTAAGGCGATTCGAAACACCGATTCAGAGCATTAGTCATTTCAGAAGCGTTTCGAGACCTGGCGAATCTGGGTTGACTGACATGGTCTCATATAGCCTAGTGGATTGTGCGTGTGCAAAGAGTAACTGTGCTGCAAATGGTACGAGTTTGAATACCGACTTGTACAAATGCTCACAAATGATGACTTGATGTATTTTAATGTTACTTTTTTATGACCAAAACAAGACCTATTTATACAAGACAACCAGGTGTCACTGTAGAGATGGGTTTCAGAGCTTTGACGGTTTCAACGTTTCATGAAGCCTCGCTTTGCCCACCACTAGTTATATACATACTACTTTTTATACAACAAATTCTTTAAAAACTGTGTATACAGACTGCTATTTTAGTTATGATATGCTTTATAGTTGTGTTAGGATGTATTGTTAGTGATTGCTTTACATAAAGGAAAATGAAGACCCGTTTAAAATGATTTAAGACCTACAAGACAATATTTCAGTGAATTTAAGACTTTTTAACCCTGATAAACAGTGCATTATTGTTATTTGACAACACATTTTAACCTTCGTCATTTCTTCTTTTGCAGTCTCACATAAAGAGAAACGGTTTTGGCATCTTAAGAAGAGCCTGAATGGAGCTGGAGGTCAACATTGGATGGTTTGAAAGCTCATCTTGTGTTTTTCATGGACAAACGCACTCTTACCTTCACATCACACACAAACCTGTTGTCACTGTAATATTCATGTATGAACTGCTCGTCACGCTGTCTTTGTGAAAATGCCAAGACAAAAAGTGTTTTTATTGAAGACCACCAGTCCTGTAAATGCTGACAGATGTGTTTTCTGCTCAGCATCAGTAAAAAGCTGTGCATGAGCCACACACACACTGCTTCAGTCAATAAAAATAATCATATAACTTCCATAAAAGGTCTCGTATGTGATTTTTGCAGCATGTAGTTAATGCGTATGCTGTTGGGATAGCAATAGACGGCTTTGGACAAACGCTGATGCCATAACAGATTTATTAAAGCTGTGAATATGACATTACACATTCAGAAAGCAATAGTGCAGCAGGGTTTGTCTTTGGTATTTATGAATTTGCGCACAGAAATCATACTTAAAGTGCATCAATGTAAAATATAGAACTGGTGAAATGTGTGTAACATGCACATACAAAAACAAGTGGAACGCAACAAACTAAAATAAGGCCCCGTTTACACTGTTAGGTCTTGATGTTTAATACCCATTTGTTGCCGATATCAGATTTTTCCGTTCTGTTTTTCACGTTCTTTTAATTGTGACCCATATCTGATTCATGTTTACACTTGCTATCCAATTTACGATGTGTAAAGGTGGGTTCTAGCATCAGCGTCACACTAGACACAATGGAAGAAATTGTCTTGCTTTCAGCTCTGCCAAATATCTCCTCGCCCAACTTTAAAATGATTTTAAGTCGAAGTAGGAGGGAAAGGGCCATCATCACAGCTTACACCAATGGATTATATATGGCGGTCTCCACCATTGAGGAATTTGTGGGTACGAGAGAGATCTCAGGTCTGGTGGGAGCAAACTGTTGCCCACTTTCCTCTGTTGTTGTTTACCGTGTTGGCGTCTCCACCCACGCTCATTAAACTGTGGAGAAGTACCACATTGTCGCAAACTTAATGACGTACAAAATGGATCTGCCAGTTTACATGATTTTTGCATTGTCACATCAGATTCACATCTAATTTGTTTCCACATATGAAAGAGGCCTGAAACTGATCTCTGAATGCATGTTTTTTTTTTCTCATGTTTACACGGTTATTGAACAGACCCGATCTGTCACATATGAACAAAAAATCTGAATTGGGTTACATTTAACTGGCAGTGTAAACGGGGCTTAAAATAATTTGATGTGGGGGAAAAAAATGTACCATTCAACAGTTGGGGCTGGTCAGAATAAAAGTATTTATTTTAAAATAAAAATAATTTGATAATATATTGTGTATTAATATTTAAATGATCACTTCCTAACTAAGTGTCACTTTCTGACTAAATTATTCTGCCATAATTTTGAACGGTAGTTTATTTCTAAAATAAAAACACGCTTATCTTTTGGTCTACATGTGGAGACTCCCACTCTTTAATGAATTTTCACAATGTTTACAGTTGTTTGTTATTCATCCGCCAATCATGGTTCAGTATTACTACAATAGTCTTGTAAATATGGCTGGATAATTCAGATACCAATCCTTAGATTTAGTGTAAGGACGTCTCCAAACAGACAAAAAAGAGCACTGAATGCAGTTCTGAAACTAAATAAAACCTGCATATGCACAGATGTGAGGTCAGATTGGAAACTTGGGAAAAAAAAAAGTGCTTCGCTTTGTCTAAATACTTGAAAATTTTACAGCAATTTTATGTAAAGCATATAAATGTTTATTTTTTTTATATTTTATAGGCTAGAGATGAATGCGAAAACTATTTTAGGTGAAAAATGTCAACATTGTCTGTGATTAACAGATTTTATGTCCTGAAGGGAAGCATATATGCTTGGTTTTTGTGCATAGACACATTTGAGAAATGATCTTATTTTAAATGCAGATGGCTGTGAAACATTAGGAATGAATAAATCTCCATCAAACGTTAAGGATTTTTCATGTGTAGACCAATGCTTTTTGGCAACAGAAATGACAAAAGTACAAAAAAAAAAATCATAAAAATGACATTTTAAGGCCTAAAATGTAAGAAAAGCATCACTGTTGCAGTTCTGACACATAAAGAGTGCATTTACATATACGGCAGTGACAACAAAAGCTCAAGTCACATCAACGTGTAGACAAATAATCTGCAAAACCATGATAAATGCAGCAGTAACAGCAGACTGTCATGGTCATGTCTTATACTTTAATGCCGAGTTCAAACTACATGATTTTAGGCCTGATTTTTACTCACCAACAAATGCCTGAAATCATGGGCAAATCAGTGCTCGTTCACACGAGAAACAATCACACAGTGTGAACTATCAAAGACGCAATCAGAGAGAATCGCAGATGAGTCGCTGATACCTGCGAGATATTTGGCATGCTAAACATCTGGAGCTGTCTGCGATTCAAAATCATGGTGTGTGAAGTGTGTTCTGACTAACATCAGCGATTACCTACAGCCAATGAGAGAGAGCAGCATCCACTAGTGTGGGTATCTGCAGGCCAGCGGGAGGATGCAAAGTTAAAAGCGCTTTTCAGTCTATTGGGACCCAAGAAATGGAGGAAAAACTTGTGTAAAAATGTCCGGAGCACCCGTGACTGTTTGATGTGTAGTCTGAGTAAAAAAAACAATTGGGTCAAAAAGGAAAAAAAATTGAGTAGAAATTACTAATTCCCTTCAAAAGCCAGAAGAGCAAAATAAGTAGATTTTTCTACCCCACTACAGCTTCTTTCTCATTATGTAGTTAATAACTAAAGATACAGTACGCGACCTCATGTTGTTTCCATGTCAATTCTCACGCGTGTTTGGTTGTAAGACGTTGTTTGTGGACTGAGAGAATGTTGTCGGTGATTCTTCCTATTGTAAAATCATGCAGTGTGAAACCCCCCGTCACCAATCCATCTTGCAGTGTAAAACACAGCAGTGACGGAACACTACCCCGGATAGTCATGCAGTGTGAAAGCATCTATGACATGACTACTTTGAAAATCGTGCAGTCTGAACTCGGCATTAAACACTATATTTGTGGTGCACAAAAATCTGGTCACTCATAATTTTTCATAAGTGTATTCAGACAATAGCTACTACTGTGTGTGCGTACGTTTAATAAAACAACATTTCTTTGATTAAAAACAAGACGAAGCCCCACACAAAAACCCATTTTAAACAAACATCCTGTTTTCCTTCTAAATGTAAACACAAATGCAAAAGTCCTGCAACCCGCACAGGAAGACCAGACTCTTTCCAGAAACCTGCTCAACATTCACACACTCAAACAAACTGATACTGACAGTCAATCATTCATATTCCACTTCTGATATAATACTCGTGATTTGTCAACGCAGCATTATGTTCAATCCACAAAGATCATTTGAATGAATATAAGGATAAAATGATGATTATTGTCAGCGATGTTGACCTGATGAAGTGCACTTCAGTTCTGCTCTTCTTTTAGATCGAACCTGACAGAAAAAGACGAAGAAAGCATTATTCAGTTCATTCAGAAGTTAAACACTGAGAAGATTGTGTTTCTGGACCACAAAACCAGACATTAATGTAGTAAATGTTTTGAAATTGAGATTATACATCGACTGAAAGCTAAAATAAGGGCAGCGCGGTGGCTCAGTGGTTAGCACTGTCACCTTACAGCGAGAAGGTCGCTGGTTCGAGTCCCGGCTGGGCCAGTTGGCATTTCTGTGTGGAGTTTGCATGGTCTCCCTGTGTTTGTGTGGGTTTCCTCTGGGTGCTCCGGATTTCCCCACAGTCCAAAGACATGTGGTTTAGGGGAATTAAATAAACTAAATTGACTGTAGTGTATGGGTGTTTCCCAGTACTGAGTTGCGGCTGGAAGGGCATCCACTGCCTAAAACATATGCTGGAATAGTTGGTGGTTCATTCCACTGTGGCGACCCCTGATGAATAAGGGACTAAGCCGAAGAAAAAATGAAAAGCTGAAATAATAAGTTTGTTATGACTCCAAAGTCTGGAATTTGAGGTTCCAAAAAAATTAAATGAGAAAATCACATTTCTCAAGTTGTCCTGATTAAATTGTAATCAATGTACATTACTGATCAAAAAGGGAGTGTTGATATATTTTTGGTAGCACACTTACATAATGTCTACATGGAACATGGTGTTTGCTTATTGTAATGATTTTTTTTTATATTATATTTTTATTTTGACTTTAAAGCAACACAGAACAATACAAAAAGCAACAACAACTAAAAAGACAGAAAAGGCAGAAAAAAAAGACAATATTTGAAAACCACCGTTACATCGCTTTCTCCAGTTTTATACACAAGTTAACAATGTTACACTATTTTTCTAGGCCAGTGGGCTCAGGCAATATGGTGATCTTGCAAACAATGACTATGTTTACATGGACATCAGTAAGCGAATTATTTGCCTTAATCTTATTAAGGCAATAATATGATTAAGGCATTTACATGAGTTGCTTTTTGAATGTTGCTTTCATGATCCTGTTTACATGTTACAGGCAGGGCCGGCGCGTCCATAGAGGCGACCTAGGCGGCCGCCTAGAGCGGCATAGTAATGAAGGCGGCAATCGCGCCTCGCCGCCCAACCCAACGTACTGACTTTCATCCACAACATCAACAGAACACTTGCATAATAGGGGTCTGGCATAATAATGAGGGCGGCAAACGCTCCCCGCCGCCCAACCCAACGTACTGACTCATCCGCAACATCAACCCCCCGTCCTCACTTTATGAACTGGTCAGGTTTGTTTTCACTTTGGGGTTGAGGGCGGCGTGCTAGTCCGGCCCTGATTACAGGACATAGTTCGAATAATGTCATTGCATCACCACGCTATCCGCATTTCCTCCGGAGATTCATGTAATTTCTGGTGTTACATTTTTAATTTGTTGACTTTAACTGCAGTTTTCACTTTCATTCAGGAACATTTCATGCGTGTCCCTGTGATAAATGAGATATTGGATGCAACTATGAACTGCTGAAAGAGTGTTGTTTTAATGGAAGTTCATACTGCATGCTAAATGGAAGGAAAAAAAGCTCTGCATTTTTCACGATGCAGGTGTCTGTGCTCTTCACTGACTCAACAAGTGCAAAGAATAGTGTCAAACAGCCATGTGTGTGTGTGTAGGTGTGTACTATCCTGTGGCAAAACGCAGCGAAAAGTCCTACATGATGGTAATAATTTGATTGTGGTGTTTATATGTCTGTACTGCACTTCAATAATGTGACTGAAATCAGCATACTCCACATGTCTTAATCTGATTTCTCTTTAGTTCGATTATGACCTTAATCAGATTAAATGAATCAAAAATCAGTGACTACGTTTACATGGACACCAATAATTCGATTTTAATGCGATTAAGACAATACTCTTATTAAGAGTTTACAATGTAAACAGCAATTTTTGATTAATCAGATTAAGGTCATAATCGAACTAAAGAAAAATTGAATCAAGACATGTGGAGTATGCCGGTTTTAGTCGCATTACTAAAGTGCAGCGCAGACATGTAAACATCTTAATCGAATTATTACCGTCATGTAGGACTTTAAGCCGCTTTTTGCAACAGGGTAGTCCGTCCACACGCACGCACGCACACACACACACACGGCTGATAGACACTCTTTGCCCCTACCGAGTCAGTGCAGACCACGGACACTACATTATGAAATGCAGAGGGGTTTTTTTTTTTCTTCCCTTCAGCATGCGGCATGAACTTCCATTAAAACTCTTCCAGCAGTTCATAGTTGCATCCAATATCTCGTTTGTCACGGTGGACTTGCATTAAATGTTCGTGAATGAAAGTGGAAGTGCCAAACTGCAGTAAAGTCGACAAATTAAAAATGAAACACCCGAAATTACATGAAACTCCGGAGGAAATGCGGAAAGCGTGATGACGCAAAGACTTAAATCGAATTATGTGCTATAACATGTAAAACGCGATCATGAAAGTAACACTCAAAAAGCAACTCATGTAAACACCTTAGTCTTATTATTCTCTTAATTAGATTAAAGCAAATAATTTGATTACTGATGTCCATGTAAACCTGGTCACTGTTTACATGGTAGACTCTTAATGAGTATTGTCTTAATCGCATTAAAATCGAATTATTGGTGTCCATGTAAACATACTCAATGACAGGGTTCATACATAAACTCCTACATTTAAACTGTTACCCTTGACATTTGACAGATAATTAAAAAAGGGTTTCCAGGGGGCTTCGAAGCCAGCAAAGCTATCGAAAAGGATGTGTCGCATATGTAAAGTGCTAGAGAATTCTGAAAGCCAGGAATTAACAATTGGTTTTGATGACTTTTCCGATAGATGAAGAATATTTTTTTAGCTATTCTCGGTCTATTCTATATTGGACAGCTTTTTAAATTTGATGACTGAACCCATAAAGTAAGTCAGACCAACCAAAAACAGCGATTGGTGTATCAGCGGCGAGATCACAAGAATAAGCCATAGAGTAGAAACTGACAATGTCACTCCAAAACTCAAAACGTTTCGGGCATGACCAAAAAAAGATGTACTAAGGAGCCCTCCGCAGGTTCCCATTTGTTACATTTAAAGGAGATGATGGGGTAGAATTTGTTAAGCTTAACTTTAGAATAATTGTTGTATGATATATTGCACCAAAATATATTGCAATAAACAATATTATTGTCATTTAATGCCACTTATTATATAATGGCAGAATGACAATATAATATCATCATAATGCAAGCATATTTTTATTTAATTATAGCCAATTGAATAATGAGGCATTGAAATCAGAATGTGAGAATGCATATCTTAAATAAATAATAATACATGTTACGGTAAAAAGTAACAAAGGCGGTGATATCTGCTACCAGATCTATTTTCAGATGTCAGGCACCCACATAAAAATATACTTCAGTAATATATAGTAAATATTATAGTGTTTTTTTAATGACACTGACAGCTCTAATAGCGATAGAGATGTTGCACAATCAGCTAAAGTGTTACTAAAATTGGTTTTTATGTATGGGCGATCACCAAAAATGATTGAGGTCATGTCCATGTGTTGTGTGATAAGTCTATATAATGATCATTGTGACAGGCCTATTTATTTTTGATATTGAAAAATAAGACAACATAAGGTTTTGTGTTCCAGGGTCTAGTATAAGAAGAAAATAAAAGCATGTTTGTGTATAAATGTCATAACTCACCATTGTGTGACTCCAGAGATTAAATCAATGTGTCCCAGGTCTATTTGCACCTACAAGAAGAAATCAACATGCATTAAACCCTGAAATATTGGCTTTAATATTAAATGGCATTAAGTGATGCTAAAATTAAATACAATTGTCATACATTAAAAACTTTTAAAAGTGCTGTATGTAAGTTTTTGACTCTTCTAAAGCATAAAAAAATACCATAATATGTTTGCAGATATTTAAAAAACATGCCAAGTGAACATTCTTGTTTATCTGAAAAACAATGCTGAAATCAGATATTCTGCTTTGAAAATGTTTTTTTCCGTGCTGGAACGCTGTCTTTATGTTCTTTAAACCTGTCCAATGCCAGTTTAGCCAATTATATTTCAGCACTCTGGGTTGCCTTGGTGGAAAACCGCGTATTTCATTCATTCATTCAGAAAGGCTCTGAAAGCATGCGTCTGCGAGCGAAATGCAACCTCTGGTGGACAGTATCATATGAACTCCGAAACGAGACAGATTCAGTTCCACATGAGGTTATTAATTATCAAATAATATAAATATTACGAACGTAAACATTAGGTGAGCAGAGTACATTGTAACCTGTCATCAATCTGGCAACCTGAGCTTGCATTTGTTTTGATCCAGGAGTGCAATACCTAGTTCAACCACTGGGTGTCAAACTTACATACTGCACCTTTAATTTATTTTTTTTTTACATGTATAAATGTGTATTGTTGTTCATTTCTTAGGTTTATAAAAAAATCAACATGCAATAAATTGTAAAATATGTTTAATAGAGATAAGAATTACTAAAAAAGTTAGAAACAGCACAATTTAAAAATAATTTTATTACTGAATGAATATCACTACATTTTATAAAGATTTAAATATGCATAACATTCAAAAAAGAAATGCATATTAAAATAAAATAGATACAATAATAAAACGAAAACTTATATGACAAAGATGAATTTAACAGATAGTTCATATATCAGTCATATCATAGGAAAAACTGCACAACATTTTAAAAATGTGTTTCTATAGACGTTTTACTGGGCAAAAATCTTTTGGTGTGTGAATTTGGTATTTTTCAGATTTATTTTTAAAACAATATAATAGAAAACACCATTTATTTTGGTGTTAATATTTTTGTCTTGTGGTCAATTATCAAAAAATCTAAACATCCTTAGTATGAAACTTGGGGGTTTTATGTGTCCCTCCACATAATCCAGTAGATGTGAACTGACCTGGCCGATCACGTCTTTGTCTCGGTTCATGAAGGATGAGGAAGCGTTTTTCACACACACACTGAGCTCTCGTCTCTGAGCCTCTTCCATACTCATATCAAATTCAAACCTGCAGAAACACACACACACACACATCTCTGAAAAACGCTGAACGTCCACAAGAGACAATGTTTCAAAATGCTCATAAAAATAGGTGGATGGAAACATAGCTAATGACCCTAAGCACACAGCTAAAATAACAAAGGAGTAACTTCACAACAACTTAGTGGCTATTCTTGAATGGCCCAGCCAGAGCCCTGACTTAAACCAAATTGAGCATCTCTGGAGAGACCTAAAAATGGCTGTCCCTCAACGTTTAACATCCAACCTGAAGATCTGCAAGGAGGAATGGCAGAAGATCCCCAAATCCAAGTGTGAAAACTTGTTGCCTCTTCCCCAAAAAGACTCATGGTTATATTAGATCAAAAGGGTGCTTCCACTAAATACTGAGCATAGGGTGTGAATACTTAGGACCATGTGATATTTTTAGTTTTTCAAAAATGTCAACAATTCTGTGTTTCTGTCAATATGGGGAGCTGTTGTGAACATTAATGACGAAAAAAATGATCAAATGATTTTAGCAAACGGCTGCAATATAACAAAGAGTGAAAAATGAATGCTTTCCGTACAGACACACACACTTCTACACATACACCCACCCACACATACCTTTCATTGAACTCTGGATTGAGGTTTTTCTTCTTCACACTGGTCTTTCTCTTCGTGGCCTTGCTTTTATCCGGCAGCAGAATGATGGAGACGTAAGTGTCTAAGCTGTCCTTAGATGATGTGACTAGACCCCTGAAACACAAACACACACACACACACACAGAGAGAGAGAGAGAGAAAGATCAGCGCCCTGGAATTACCTCAAACTTCACACAAACAGAGATAACCCAAACTCGTCACGTGTGCAGCTCAGACCTGCAGTTGTGGACGAGCAGCGTCAGCTTCTTCTGAAAGGACACGGAGAGCTGGATTTGACCCGTTGTGGCCGTTTGCTTGTTACTCAAAACCGGACCTGAACCCATTGCCACTAATGCAGCCATTTTGGAATCCAAGATCTGGATAAAAAAAGAAAGAAAGAAAGAAAGAAAGACAGACAGACAGACAGAAAGAAAGAAAGAAAGAAAGACAGACAGACAGATAGATAGACAGACAGAGAGACAGACAAACAGACAGATAGATAGATAGATAGAAAGATAGACAGACAGACAGACACAGACAGACGGGTAGATAAGACAGATAGACAGACAAACAGGTAGATAAACAGACAGATAAACAGACAGACAGATAAACACAGATAGATACAGACAGACAGATAGATAGACACAGATAGATAGACAGAGAGATAGACAGATAGATAGATAAACAGACACAGATGGAAAAACAGACAGACAGATAGATAAACATACAGACAGATAGATAAACAGACAGATAGATAAATAAACACAGACAGATAGATAAACAGACAGATAAACAGACAGACAGACAGATAGATAAACACAGACAGATTATCAGACATAGATAAACAGACAGATAAACAGACAGATAGATAAACAGACAGACAGATAGTTAAACACAGACAGATAAACAGATAGATAGATAGATAGATATATAGATAGATAGATAGATAAACATACAGACAGACAGATAGATAAACAGACAGACAGACAGATAAACAGAGATAGATAGATAAACACAGACAGATAGATAAACAGACAGACAGATAAACAGACAAACAGATAGATAGATAAACAGACAGATAGATAGACAGACAGATAGATTAACAGACAGATAGATAGATAGGTAGACAGACAGAAAGAGGGAAAGATAGACAGATAGATATTTTTATTACAACCTTAGTGAACAAACTTTTCAAAAACATAGCAAACTCAGAATTATCTGATGTTCAGAGAATGTATAATATATATCTTGCCTTTCTCAGAAAGTAAAACAAAACACGCATACAAAAAAGCCCATGAAACGAAGTGAAAATATGCCTGGAGTCTGACCTTCAGCTGAGCTCTGAGCAGAATCTGACTCTGTGCTGAAGCTCCGTCAAGACTCAGCCATTGGTCCAGCAGAAGATCTGGCTTTAAAAGCAGCTCTCTGATTGGCAGAACCAAAGAGCCCATTGGTTGATCCCAGGCACTCGAGAGCTGCATCAATTAACAAGAAACCAAAGCAGAGTCTAAAATCATTAAAATACAAAGCTGAAGTTAAAATATAACTCATAAATTCTTCTTTTCTTCCATATTGTGTTGTAAATCCAGGTGAAACTGAAGATAAAGGAAAACAAAGATAAAGGAAAGACAGAATTTGATTTTGTCTATTATTCATTCATTGCATGGTGGTGGCTTGCTATTGGTGGATTTCAAGTGATTGACAGGTTGATCCCGCCTTCATGTCAGTAAACACCAATCAGAAAAGAGATCCAATTCAGGAGGGAAGGATGTTAAGTCAAATTGCTGATGTACAGTATGTTTACAATGTTAAGAATGTACTTCAGCATTGCAACTCTATATATCAAATCTCTTACAATATCCTCACCTTGATGACGAGCATGTCCTTTTTGGGGTCGTGAACCAGAAAGTCAAAAGTTTCCTTCCAGTGAGGAGAAGATGAACGTTCACACACCTTTATATTGGACCAAACCAAAGAACAAATAAACAAATGTCCATATTACATAAGCTGTAAAAGACACTGATATGTTTTTACTGATATGAGTCTCCTGCCTTGCTTTTATAAGACGTAGCTCCAAGTATAAGTTCAGCCGCAGCTTTGGGTTCCTTTCCGCTTTTCTTCAGCTAGAGACAGAGAGAAACTTCAGTGCTTACAAAGAGTCATTAACAGGTTGTTCTTTTTATTAATTAATTATTATGATAAAATAACATGATATATTCTATTAATAATACTTAATTGTATATTTATAATCACATAGAAACTGTTCAACTCTTCAACTTTGTTCCTTTTAAAAAAAATGTAATTTACATTTTAAATTAACTCCTTTATCTTGTCTTCGCCATAATGACAGTACATAATATTTTGCAAGATACTAGTATTCAGCATAAAGTGACATTTAAAGGCTTAACTAGGTTAATTATGTTAGCTAGTCAAGTTAGGGTAATTGGGCAAGCCATTGGATAACAGTGGTTTGTTCTGTAGACAATCTAAAAAATAATTGCTTAATTAAGTTATTAAATTATAAAAAAAAATTATTAATAACTGCTTTTGTTCCAGCCAAGCCAAACTAAAAGAATAAGACCTTCTAAAAAAAGACAAAAATATTATAGGAAATACTGTGAAAACGTCTTGCTCTGTTAAACATCGCTTGGGAAATATATAAAAAAAATTATTAAATTTCATAGAAGGGCTAAAAAAAACCATATATATCAGGGCTCGAAATTGCGACCATTTTGGTCGCATATGCTCACAAAACTTTATCTATGCGACCTCAAAATATATTTGGGAGCATTTGTGCGAGTGCATAAAATTGTTGCATGCGACCGGTTTTCACTGCAAAATGTTCACCGCATGCGCAGACTTAGGCCACATTCACGGAGAATGCATCTTTGCTTGAAATGCAGTGCTCAGGAACAGTTTAAAACTGTTGCCATGTCTACTTGCTGCAGTAAACAAAGCCTGCAATGCTGTCAGCGCTTTCGCACTCTTTTTATTGGACCACTGCGCTAGAACTGATCGCGAATGGATTGGTCAAAATCAGCTGTCAATCACTCAGTCAACGCCATCTGCCTTCAGATGACAGGCGAGCTACAACCACTAAAATGTAAAGCGCTGAAGATGAGAATGACAACAACACGGTCAGATTTTGTTTTAGAAACCACCTAAAGCTACAAATAATGGCACATCTGATTACTGATCATGGTGAATGTTAATCCACAATCTACATTTGTCAAAGAGTGGATAAAAGACTTCCATTGGCTTTCAAGTCCGCTATGAAAATAAATAAAGCATTCCTTGTAAAGTCTCTGAGACGGAATTTTCAGGTAACTGTTTAGCCACATCTACACATTTTAGGCATGAGACGTTCTGTTTATTCCTTTATTTAATCGCAGATGCTGTTAGCCGTGCAGCTATAAGTTAACACAAATGGTGTAAAAATGCAATAAATCTGTTTATATAAAACTTAGCAACGGTGCTCATAATTGGTGGGTGCGACAAAATTTTGACTGGTGCACCTAACTTTTTAAAGTTAGGAGTACCAGTGCTACCAAGCAAAAAGGTTAATTTCGAGCCCTGTATCTATATATATATATATAACACGTGTAATAGAAGACAGGTATCAGGTATCTGGTATCAGAAGTAGCTTATATGAAAGGCAAATGCCTCTAGATTACGCTTATTTAACCAAAATAAACTATGATCATGCCTTGATTTTTAATTATTTAATTAGGACAGTAAGGTCTGAATTTGCTTAGACTAAAGTCTTGTCACTTAACAGAAATAATGTCCAGTATAGAATATAAAGTCATGCTGCAGTGGAAACAGAATGAATATTGTGTATGACTCCCATGAGCTTGGAGGACTGCATCCATACATCTCTGCAATGACTCAAATAATTTATTAATAAAGTCATCTGGACTGCCAAAGAAAGCATTCCTGCAGGACTCCCAGAGTTCATCAATCCTTTGGATTCATCTTCAATGTCATCTTCACCTCCTCTATCTTACCCCAGATATGCTCAATCATGTTCATGTCTGGTGACTGGGCATGCCAATCCTGGAGCACCTTGACCTACTTTGCTTTCAGGAACTTTGATGTGGAGGCTGAAGTATGAGAAGGAGGACTACCCTGATGAACAAAATGCCCTCTCCTGTGGTTTGTAATGCAATTGGGCAGCACAAATATCTTGATACCTCAGGCTGTTGATGTTGCCATCCACTTTGCAGATCTCTCGCACGCCCCCATATTAAATGTAAACCTAAACCATGATTTTTCCTTTCACCAAACTTGACTGATTTCTGTGAGAATCTTGGGTCCATGCAGGTTCCAATAGGTCTTCTGCAGTATTTGTGATGATTGGGAAACAGTTCAACAGATGATTCATAAGACAAAATCTACCTTCTGCCACTTTTCCAAATTAACAACTAGAAGTCAAGTTATTATTTGTTGCTCTTACAACTGGGATCGACGACAAAACCTCTGACAGGAAGTGTAAATTGAAATATAACACAATGTATTTTTTATATATATTAAGTTTGTTGTAAAGAATATTTTAAACTACCAAAAGTGGCCATATTAATGGAGACAGATGTAGATGTACAAACGGAGAACGCTGATGTGACTATGACTCACAGGCAGCTGATGAGCTCTGTCTAACAGAATGAAGAGCAGCGCCGCTGAAGCCACACTCTTGTTCTGGTAGGACTGCAAGCTCTGCATCTGCATAACCTGAAGCAAACACACACACACTTGTTCATTATGAAGCCATTGTTGTATAAAGACTGCACAGGCTCATGTGGCTCTGGTTAAAGTCACCTGCTCCAGTTTGTCCCGCTGGGTCACGGTTGGCAGCCACTCCACAACCAGATGCACACGGCCATGTTTGATATCATTCAATGTAAACCACTGCAAGCCACAAGGAAACAGCAGGAAAGAGTCAGGTATGTGTTCTGTTCATTAATGTTGTGAAAAACACAACTCATTAGGCTGAGTGTTATATATTAGCAGGTTTCTAGTATGGATTGACATGTTTTTTGCTAGGCGGTTGATAGGGTGTTCTGAGTGGTTGCTAAGGTGTTGCTAGGGTGTTCTGAATGGTTGCTAAGGCGTTGCAAGGGTGTTTTGACTAAATGTTAAGGCACTGCTAGGCGATTGCTAAGATGATCTGAGTGGTTGCGAAGGTGTTGCTAGTGTGTTCTGAGTACTAAGATTGCTAAGGTTGCTAAGATGTTGCTAGGTGGCTGCTAGGGTGTTCTGAGTGGTTTTTAAGGCATTGCTGGGCAATTGCTAAGGTGTTCTAGGTCATTGCTAGGTGGTTGCTAGGATGTTCTGAGTGGTTGCTAGGCAGTTGCTAAGGTGTTGCTAGGCAGTTGGCTTAGTTGTTCTAAGTGGATGATAAGGTGTTGCTAGGTGGTGGCTAATGCTGTGTTCACACCAGACGCGGAACGCGCGGATAAACCGCGCTATTAGCGCGTAAACAGATGCGCGAACATTTGAGTTTACTCGCTTCATTCGCGCATCCAACTCCACTTTATTCGCGCATCAAATTCACTTTAGAACAGACACGGATTAGCACATGGGCAGGGCTTCTGTCTGCCCGACTGTAGCTTCATTGCTAAATAGCTAACATGGATTTTTTTGGAGAAAATAACTGTGTTTATGAGCTTTATGAAGGCGGCAAAACAGCGTTAATTCATTTGGAGCAGTGTCTGAGTCCACTAGACCATTTCAGAGGTGCACCCAGCTCTGTGAGCTCATAAAATCCTCCAGAAACTTAACCTGGATGATGGAAGCATTCAGCGGTGCTTCTGACTGAGCCGAGCCCAGTTTGATGAACTGTTGTCGGTGTAGGCAGGAGGATTTCACCCGGGACACCAACAACAGGTGCTACGTCACAATCACGCCCCCCACAAGAGCAAGCCTCTGATTGGTTAACGCGGCGCGAATGTCAGCAGAAGTTTAGATTTTTGAACTTAAGCGATTCGTGCAATTTGCGTGTTAATCGCATCAAACCCACAAAACTTTCTATTTGCGCTTGGCCATTCGCGGGTATCGCGCTGCAGGATGTCTATTCGAGCGTTTGCATTGACTTAACATGTAAATCACTCGCGTTTGATGCTTCTTTCGCGTCTGGTGTGAACGCAGCAATAGGTGTTCTAAGTGGTTACCAAAGCGTTGCTAGGGTGCTCTAGGTAGTTGCTAAGGCGTTGCTAGGCAATTGCCTGGGTGTTCTAGGTGGTTACTAAGGTGTTGTTAGGTGGTTGCTAAGGTGTTCTGAGTTGGTACTAAGGCGCTGCTAGGTGGTTGCTAGGCTTTTCTAGGTAGTTGCTAAGGCGTTGCTAGGCGATTGCTTGGGTGTTTAGTTGGTTACTAAGGTGTTAGGTGGTTGCTAAGGTGTTCTGAGTTGGTACTAAAGCGTTGCTAGGTGATTGCTAGGCTTTTCTCTGTAGTTGCTAATTTGTTGCTAGGCGATTGCTTGGGTGTTCTAGGTGGTTACTAAGGTGTTCAAGGTCATGTATAAGGAGCTAGAGTGTTCTGAGTGGTTGCTAGGCAGTTGCTAGATGGTTGCTAAGGTGTTCTAAGTGGTTGCTTGGCAGTTGCTAAGGCGTTGCTAAGTGGTTTCTAAGGTGTTGCTAGGTGGTTGCTAGGCGGTCGCTAAGGTGCTCTAGGTCATTGCTAAGGTGTTGCTAAGGTGTTCAGAGTAGTTGCTAGGTGGTTGCTGAGGTATTGCTAGATGGTTGTTGAAGTGTTCTGAGTGGTTGCTAAGGCATTCTAGGTTATTGCTAAGGTGTTGCTAGGGTGTTCAGAGTAGTTGCTAGGCGGTTGCTAAGCCATTGCTAGGTGGTTGCTAAGGTATTGCTAGGCAGTTGCTAAGGTGTTCTAGGTTGTTGCTAAGTGGCAACCCGATTCAGACCAGTTTGGAGGTTTGGTGTTAGTTTGGTGGTTGTAGTATGAACTGTCTGGGAGGAGTTGCATATAGAAATCTGTCTCAGAAAAAGTAGTAGTTTATGTAGTATAACAGTATGTTGGCTTTCTCAAGCCACCATAATAATATAATATTTCAATATGACATATTTTACATCTTAATTTCAAACAAAATGTTCTGTTAAATTTACAGATCAGAGTGAAAAATACTCACCTCATCATTGTACTGAGATTTGATGATGTCTCCAAGTCTGAGCTTAAATCTGGGCAAACATCAGGAAAATAACGTCATTTATGCTGATTATGGCATCTGAAAATACTTTTTAAAATTATTTATTAACATAAAAAGAGAATCTAATTAATTTTTTAAAGTTTAAAATATGTTTTTTTATTCTTGTTAAATTCAGTTTTAAGTGATATATATATATGTTTTCATTAATAATTAACCTAATCAACACAAACTGAAGACAGTAGCCTGAAGACAATAGGAATTATACATAAATTAATGTCTACATGCTAGAATATAAGCCTTTTTTAAACAATGTGTAATGATGAAAAGGTTTTGTAAATATACTAACCTTCCAAGGAAATCATCAGAATCAACATCCTTATCATAGACCTCGAACTTCACCTCTAGATTATGATCAGGACTCAGAATCAGCTAGCAAATAAAAAAAGACAAATATTACTGTTGAGCTCTTTCAAACACAATAAAATAAAATAATAGTTATCATACCAATTCATGTTCAATCAAACAATAAACATCATTTTAATACATTTAAGAAGAAATTATTGATTTTGTGATTGGGGCTCAGAGCCATATAATAATAACAATATTAAAAAAAAAAATTCTTCAGATTTTTTCTCATTTTATTTTACTGAAAATTATTTAAAATATTTTAAACATTACACAAAATATTACAATTATTTAATAGAATAATTAAAAACGACATATTTTACATAATATTAAACAAAATGTCTTGTCCTTCGCACCTCATACATCTCATTCCAGGTGGGGTTGAGGTTCTCCTTGATCACGTGACTCTTAAATGTTGTGTCTCCGATGTGGATCTTGACATACGGGTCGCTTTTCCCCTTCACCATCCCACCCATCAGACTGTCCTTCGCCACCAGATCCTGAGCCTCCAGCAGGTGGAGCCGTAGCAGCCCCTGCAGGACACACAGCGAACAACAACCACATCTGAAAAATACACTCCTGACATGCTGGACATCTTCCTGCAGCCTTAGACTCAATGCAAGACACTGCAGGTGAATAGGGTAAAAACAACAAAGATTAGTTAATTCAGAATTTTGAAACTTTTTTTAAGTGTTCTATTTAAATAAACAAACAAGATATTTTCTTAAAGGGATAACACACCCAAAACTAAACATTCTGTCATCATTGTCACCTTTACTTGTTCAAAACCAGTTTGAGTTTCTTTCTTCTGTTGAACATAAAATGTTATTTTGAAGTAAGCTGAAAACCTGTAACCATTCACTTTCATGTATTTGTTTTTTCTACTATGAGTGTCAATTATTGCCTGTTTTTTGCTTTTTTCAGAGCATCTTCTTCTGTGTTCAACAGGAGAAAAAAAAATCAAAGGTTTAAAAGCACTTGAGGGTAAGCAAATTTGAATTTTTGGGTAAACTATCCTTTTAAGAACGCACTAATTTGCATACATTTATTTGAAGGTCAAAATCTGAACTTTAAATAAAGTCAGGTTCATAATTCCTATTTTTGTGTTCTGCTATATTAGTCAAAGGTTTTAACAGAGGAGATTTTGCTAATCTTTTTAAATCCCTTTATAATTTTGTAAATACAGCAGACAAAAAAAGAAAAAAAAACTAAATTTTTTTGAATAAAATTTTGAACAAAACCCTCAGAAAAAAATATATGAGTAAAATTGTGCAGTTGGTGTAGTTATAGTCTTTAGAAATATGTATTGTAATGGAAATCTACAGACACAAATTAATAAAGTTCAACAAAAAAAAAAAACTTAAATGTTTTCTTCCCATTTGGCTGGAAAAAAAAAAGATCATCTAAAAATGAACAAGTGCAGGGAAACAAAAACTGTTTTTATTAGTAGTGTCAAAAATCAGAGGTGATGTTGATCCGGAAATCTAAAAGTAAAACAACAACAACAAAAACACTTACTTTGGTGCCAAAGTTGGATTCGTGGCTCGTCTTTTGGGGTCGAGTGTCTGTAGAACTAGTCACTTTTGTCTCGTCAACAGAAACACTGGGAGAAACGCTCCTGTGAGACCTGAACAACATCAACAGAGAGTGTAAGGGAAAATGCCATTATAAAGGTGAGACAATGAAGGTACAGATCTCTCCTTTACTCTGACATCCCCCCCCATGCTCCAAAGCTCCACTCTTGCTGAGTAAGTCAAGTGTAAAAGGAAAGCACGACACTACCAGCAGAGAGCACGCAAGACTAATGAACGGAGAGAGAGAGAGCTTCTACCTCCAAATGACCTTCTCACCCCTACACTCACAACACCACAAGTTCAACTAAATTTGAATGCATAACGCTGGGTAGGATGCAGGCACCACTGTGCATTAAAGGATTAGAGCTGTCTTAACTCTGTGCACGTAATTGTTTAAATGTTGATTCCTGCTTTATATACCTAGGAACAACTATACATTTGTTTACCTAAGACATGACCTATAAGTTTGGCTGACTATTGAAATTTTAACTAAGTGATTTGACCACATTATACAGTTGGTCCTTAGTGATTTATAAACTATTTTTAGATATAATGGGAAAACTCAAAAAGTGGATGTGTATGTACCTGCATGAGCATAATCCAATGTGTCAAATCCTCAATGATGAATGAGATGTATCTATGTGCATGACCTGATTTTAAAAGTATAAAAGCTGAATCATACTGATCAACTTTGCGCTTTCTGACTGTTAGTTGTCTTTTATACTGTTATTTGACTTTTCCATTGGATTTTATTTTATTAATAAAAGTATATTTTATTAATTTATCTTCACTGGAGTGGACATTGAATTCATTCTCCAAAACCCATCAAGTTACCCTGTGTGGTAAAGTATGAATCTAACTTATTCCTTTTGCAAAACATTACAAAAATGATCCTTTAACTAAACTCTAGCTAAGAAATATAGCCAAGAGAGGATTCTGATTTATCTTCGTTTAAATAGGGTAATTAAACAAAGGTGATCCAGCACAAGAGACGATGTATAGAAATTGTGTAATCACAATCCATCATGATTATGATTAATAATATTGCTGTTATTTCATATTAGTAGATTAATATTAAGTCTTTCACTCACGGTTCTGCTGGTTTATCCAGGTGTTGTGGATCTTTATGGGCTGATTCCTTATATTCAGCAACACTAGTAGTGGAGTCAGGAGCTTTACTGACATCCTGTAAATGACAAGCAGCAATGCCTTTAATCAACAAATCATTCAAGCTTTTCTAATAAATTAAAATACATCCACGGTCGGGCAGCACGGTGGCACAGTGGGTAGCACAATCGCCTCACATCAAGAAGGTCGCTGGTTCGAGTCCCGTCTGGGTCAGTTGGCATTTTTGTGCGGAGTTTGCATGTTCTCCCCATGTTAGCATGTGGGTTTCCTCCGGGTGCTTCGGTTTCCCCCACAAGTCCAAAGACATGTGGTATAGGTGAATTGGGTAAGCTAAATTGTCCATAGTATTTGTGTGTGTGGATTGATGTTTCCCAGTGATGGGTTGCAGCTGGAAGGGCATCCGCTGCCTTAAACATAAGCTGGATAAGTTAGCGGTTCATTCCGCTGTGGCAACCCCAGATTAATAAAGGGACTAAGCAGAGAAGAAAATTAATGACTGAACATCCACAGTCATTAGTAGCATATTATTCAATTAAGTTCAAAAATAATAAAAATATGTGCGTGTGTGTGTGTGTAATTTTTACAAAACGTCACTATACATTCATGTTACTATAATGCCATAATTATTTTACTGGATTTTACAGAAAAAAAGCTTTTTTTATTATTTATTAAATTAAAGTAACTGATAAATTAGAACCAACATTTTTCTCAAGACAGTATAACAAATAACCATATCCACACCATACACTTTCAACAAATCAACAATAATCTTACAAAAAAAAAAAAACTCACTTAAAAAAAATGGATGAATTTAAAAAGAAATTAATAAAAAAATACCTGACGCATAATGCTTTCAAAATGACATTCTCTAAAATATATACTTTTATTTATATTTTTTTATATAAAATATAAACACATTAATAAATATAAAAATTTAAATGGAAATGAATATATAATGACAAATGTTAAATAAAATAATTTACATACATTATTCATTGAATTTAAATGTTTGAATAAATGAAATGGTAAATTTAGCTGTACACACACAAACCTCAGTCTGCATGTGTGTTTTGGGTGTTGAAGGTGTGTGCTGCTCCTCCATGGCGTGAGTTGTCTGTTTCTGATGTTCTTCAGGCAGTGATAAAGGAACTGGAAAAGTAGACGCTGCAAGTTCACTCAACCTGCTGAAGACCAGCACAAACAAACAGATTGAGTTCTCAATCAAACTCAGTTATATTCTCTATATAATATCAGCAATCATAATCAGTCAAACCTTTGCTTTGTTGGCAGTGTTTTCTTCTCCGACTCTTTATTGACCGCAGCGGGGGAATGTTCAGCAGCGACTGGGCCTTTTTCTTCATGCTCTTCTCCCGACGAATGATCTTCAACAACAGGTTTCTGACGATGAAAAACACTCGAATCCAGCCTTGAGTCCAAAATCTGAAAATAAAGTGCAAATTATCTGCTTATAATAAGCTTATGGGTTAAATTCACAACTACTGATGCAGTAATCTTTATTTTTTATGCCCAGTTTTGATTGCTGTTACCATTTATTAAATCTCAGAATGCATATTTTTTAAAAGCAGGTAGTGATATTATATATATAGTATAATTAAAAAATATGAAGTAAATACATAATGATCTGACTTTAGGTATGTGAAATCCTGCAAAAAAATACCTGTACAAAAGAAAAGCAGTAGACAGGCTAAATGCAAGTGCTAAATAAATTTTCTACCTGTCAGTGGCTTAAAGCAAATAAAGTTTCTTTGGTTATATATTTTAACAAACAGTCGCACTGGTATTTAAAATGCAGTATTGCAGGATTCTGATTGGTCAATCATAACCCAAGTTTCAAGGTATGTTATTCTCAGATAACAAGCTGTTAAACTAATAACACAGGCTCAAAGGATAATGAATCTTGACCGGTAGTAAATATATTCATTGTGGATACACTGAATTTTCGGCTGCTGAAAATGATGTGCCGAAAATGGCATTTCTAGTTTTTAACTGAAAGAGAAAAATGTCCGTAAAAATGAGCCTTAAAAGCCTATACGGCGCCACACTGGCCAGCAGTGTTCATTGTGCATGTTTCACTTCCTTCAGCCATAGTCATTGCAGTGTGTGAAACGGTTTTCACACAGAATGCAGAAAGTGCTGCGCTATCAAACCCATTCAATTCAATGACTTGTGCTAAGCAAAGGCAGTTAGTTGCTTTGCCGATATTCTGCTCATGTACCCGGATACATATCTATAATTATTCCAAAGCTGTCTGGAATACTTGATTCTGATTTGTCCGTCTGGACATTCCAAGGTATGTTATTCCCAGATAAGGTTTATCAGAGTACTTTAAATCATCTTGACTGTTAGTGGATATATTCAGACATATTTATATGCTTGTCTGTGACACTGCTGGTTTTGACTGTTTGGGGACATCTTGCGATAATACGTAAGTTAGTGTATGCTCCATTCACTTGTTTTTAATTCTGTCACTTGTGCATATAATTAAAATGATAAAACTATTGCAACTCAGAACAATGTTGTTAGTCTAATTTGTGCTTTTTATGGCAAGAAGCAGTGTAATAAGAGGAATAAAGTACATCCAGGTGGTTGTTTTCACATAAACTCATTCAGTATTATGCAAGTCCTCTGCTTCGTATTAGCATCTGATACCACACATGCTAAAAAAAAAAGCTAACTTTTGAAACATAAAATTCCAAGAGACAGCTTAAACATGATTAAACACAATTGCCTTAAAGGTGCAGTAGGTGATTGTCTTCAGAAACATTTTTTGTTGTGCTGGTTGAAAGACTCTTCACATTCCAATAGTAACAATTAAAGTAAATTATGTAAATGTATTTATATGTGTTTTTATATTCTGGGTGAGGCATAAGATTAAAAAACGTTCATGTAATAAAATATTGTCGGGCCAACAATTACTATAATTCCGATAAATAGCCTAAACTGTCTGTCAACAAATGTAGATTTGTACATCTGTGCACCTCTTTTCACACAGATCCGCCATCACACCACGCGTTCATGTGCACACGAGACAATCACATTAAAAACAAATGCTGAATCAAAATTTTTTAAATCCTTAATCAATGTAGAAGTTAGTTTTGCACACTGGAGGAAGGACGACACAATGGCTAAAGTATTTCTTTTAGACAGGTAATGTTCTGTTTTAAAACTATTTTAGTAATGCGAAGCTGATGTAGATTGTAATGTATTACAAATGGGTTATATGCACAGAAGTGTGAAAGATTGATATGACTATTTTCAGTTTCATAAGGTCCTTTTACGGCATTGATGATGTAGATTTTTATTTCGTTTAACAACACAACAGAAGTAAATAGCACTATTCCGCCTAGCCTGCTTTACTGAGGTGAAGTTGGTTTTATATTCACATTGGTTCATTTTTGCACAAAGACAGCCTGTGGTGTGCTCCCTATATTGTTTATACTTTGAATATTCTGCCTGAAATAGCATGTAAGTATGGCTTAGAAATAAGTGTAATTCCTGCACGCCGCCGGCGAACCACTAAGCATACAGTAGTCCCTTTAGGACAAAGTGTGAGAGTGAGACCAGCGATCCTTGAATGAATGAAATATTGCACATTATAACAAGTTTTGCTTGCTAACTACATAACTTTTTTATAATTATTTTAAGGGGTTTTCATCTTTATTGTATAGGACAGTAAAGAGTATTGACAGAAAAGCATGGGGAGCTGAGAAAGGGGAAGGATCGGCATAGGGCGGCGAGGCGGGAATCGAACTCAGGCCGCCGTGAGAACCAGAGTGCATGTGTTGACGCACTAACCACTACACCACTGGCGCCGACCTACATTTTTTCGTTCCAGAATAGTATTATAAAGTACCGTACAGTTTTCAAACTGGCGAATGACATGATCTAGTGCAGTGGTCACCAAACCTGTTTCTGGAGGGCCGGTGTCCTTCAGATTTTAGCTCCAACTCTAATCAAACACACCTGAACAAGCTAATCAAGGTCTTATAGGTATACTTGAAACACCCAGGCAGGTGTGTTAAAGCAAGTTGGAGCTAAACCCTGCAGGGACACTGGCCCTCCAGAACCGTGATTGGTAACCCCTGATCTAGTGGGTTGTCTGCTGTCATCTTTAAGGTGCGCGTTCGTGATTTCAAGAGGTTTGGCTTTGGACGGCAGGGGTGGGACTCTGTTTCAAAGATATTATGCTAGCCGGTTAGCATTTTGGCAGATCACCTACTGCACCTTTAAGCTTCTGTTTATGCTCTGTTTATACATTTTGTACTTTTGCACAGTTTGTATCCAAGTTAGGGTCCATTAATATAAAAAAAGAAAGAAAAGAAAATGCTTTGGAGCTGCAATTTCTGACCATTTGATGGATGCACCTCTAGACACAACTTTACCTGCAGAAATAAATGTAACAGACTGAAAGAAGTGAAGTTTATATGAACTGAAAGGACAGGTTGGAGAAAGCAATCAAGAGAAACCTCAGTCTGACCTTGAGTTGAGCTCTGAGCAGAATCTGACTGTCAGCACCTGCTCCATCCAGACTCAGCCATTGGTCCATCAGCAGGTCTGCTTTAGAAAGCAGCTCTCTGATTGGCAGAACCACAGATCCCAGCGGCTGCTCAAATGCACTGGAAAGCTATAATAGAGTAAAGAGAGAAAAAGGACAAAATACACTCAATGATTATTAGTGACATTTAGAAGGATTTTTGGTGCATAATATGTCAATGGACTACATCAATACAGATATATATCAAGTGATCGGACTAGTTTGGCTCCTGAACTAATTGGTTCTACAGTGCAACAAATACGCTTTAAAATGAACAGATATTCCACATAATTTTTCAAACTTATAATCAACTACAACAGTACAAATACAAATAATTAGATTAGATTTATACATTTAAATGAATAAAAAAATGTAAAAATCAAATATATTGCAAGCACAAATATTTTATATTGTATCTATAAATATGCAATACAATTAAAAATAAAACTTATTAATATTGTATTTATAAAATATTAAATATATCATAAATTTTAACCAATAAATTAAATAATACTTATTACAACAACTGAAATGTAACTAATATTATTTATCTATCCATTTTTAATTATCTATCCATTTTATTAGATAATTAATAGATTATTATTTTAATTAAACCTGATACAATTAAATGTACTTAAGTTCAAATTCCAAATGTATTATTTAATTAAATATAATTTAAATTAATAAGTGCAAACATTTAAATTTTAATTACTGGTTTCATTTACATTTTAATTGTATTTAATTACACTAGATTTACATGCATTTAATTTACAGGACATACTGAGGTCCCAAATATAGACAGTATCTCAATAATTTCACACATAATTAATTAACAATTTATATCTATCTATAAAATTTTTTTTATTGAAATAAAAAGTAATACAACCATTTAAATAAAACTTATATTAATAATCCATCTATAATTATTTGAACTACAATTTAAATGTACATTTTAAATTAATTATAATGCAATTATTGAGATTGAGAAAAATATTTTAATTGTTTTTTCTATTTTCTACATTTTGATTTGCATTTTAATTACATTACATTTAAATGTAGTTAATTTACAAGACATACTGATGCCCCAGATACAGCATTTCCACTCTTTCATGGACATCAGATTCAAGCACTTTCAAGGACTTTTTAAAGCACTATTAAATTTTAAATCAAGCGCCTTTGTTATTCATACCCCAGCATATGTAGAGCCATAAAAGTCCTTACTATACTTAACATTTCACTTACGCTATATTCAAATTCGGTTTCTGGTATATTAATAAAACGCAAGATATTTGTCATCCTACAAGATTTAAATGTAAGATTTTTCAATTAAGAATGTGTTTTTGTTGTTTTTGAGGGCAACACAGTACAATAGTTGAAAAAAAAAAACATTGTAAACAATTTTTTTTATTTAGTTCTATTACTTTTAAAGACCGCTGTTTGTTTTTAAGTACTTTCCAGGCCTTGAATCCATATGTCTGAAATTTAAGCACTTTCAAAAAGTGTGGGAACCCTGCAGATATAGACAGCATCAAAACTCAATGCATTTTACCTTGATAATGAGAATTTCCTCAGCAGGTTTGTGAACAAGGAAGTGAAAAGCTTGATTCCACTGAGGAGATGTACATCTCTCACACACCTTTAAGCAGAAATATTTAATTGGTTTAATTTAAAAGGTCAGAACTGAACACAGAATGAAATCTTTACAAAAAACACAGATTTGCACCTTGGTTTTTTGAGTAGTGTCTCCTAACACCAGCTCTGCAGCAGCTTTAGGCTCTTTACCACTCTTCTTCAGCTACACAAATGAGCACAAGCATCAAATATAGCAGTAATTCACAGCATTTAAATCAATGTAAAAATCAAAGTGTGTGAGACATACAGGCAGATTATGAGATCTTTCCAAAAAGATGAAGAACAGAGCAGCTGATGGCACACTTTTGTTCAGGTATGAATGATCTGACTGTAACTGCAAAGCCTGAACACACAGAAAACAACAAAATAAGACTGATTTGATTTGGCATTATAACTTCTGTCCCATATTCAAATTTAATTAAAAAAAAAAAAAAATATATATATATATATATATATATATTTAAATAATACCAATAATAATAAAATAAAAAATAATTTACTTAAACCAAAAATACCAAATTACTCTAACTGTAAATGCAAAATGTGTCAATAAATGTATTATTCATTATATTTAGATGAGTTTATTCAACAATTATTTATTTGTTTAACTCTTTGTAGCTTTATAGCACAAGTCGCAATTTACACAAAATTATAAAGCATACTAAAAACATAAATTAAATTATAAAAATAAAACAAATATAAAAAATATTCACATAATAATAATAATACATAATAAATAATACTAAAAATTAATACACAAAGACAAAATAATATTATAATTATTTTAAAATAAAATACATATTTTTATATATACAATATCAAATAATTTTTATTTATAATGAAAACCAATCTTGCAAAATGATAAAGTAATTTTTTTTTTTTACAAAAACTATATTTTATAAAGTCATTGCATTGGTATAGACAGTTTATCAAGAATGTACCGCTGGATTGCATCTCACTATTAGTTAGTTGTTAAACGTGATATTTAATTAATCTTGTCTCTATCTAACGACTCGTCAGTCTTTTGATTCTATCAGGTAACGTGTCACAGCGTCAGTACACTGCTTCAGTCTTTCGCTTTCACGCTTGTGCCAAGTAATTTTAGTGAAAACCTCAGATACTGTTAGTTAGTTCCTGTTGGTTGTGCAGATTTTTTACCAAGCAAGTATGTGGACGCCATAACGGCACGGTTCACTCTGCCTAGTCATTCCAGACAGAGTCCCGCGGAAAAAAGTGATTGACAGGTTGTAATTTGTGTTCAACTTATCTTTATTTATTTATTTATGATTTGGTTATGAGTAAAACAAAGGCCATGCGGGTCAGGTAGTTGAAACGGTAGGCTACAAATAATTAATTAGTTTTGAATTTATTAATTATTCATAAATAATTAGTTCACCTCCCCCTATGACGACGATGCCATGGTCCATCGCCATGTTTCACATTAGACATCATACGATGGCAAATTGGTCATTACTGAATTAGACAAAAAATAAATGCCATTTGTAAGCTTTGCAATATACATAGTTCTCTGTTCAATCACACTGTGCAGTTTTAATGAATTGGAATGGATGGAAAATAAATTGGAATTGGAATTTTAATTAGTCTGCCGACTTTATCAAGTTGTCAATATAATGTGACACATATACTAATACAAACTATTGCAATATATCACAATATTTATTGTATTGCGATATATATCGTATCATAAGGCCCTTGCAAATCCTAAATATAATATAACACAAAATGAAACAATGCAATACAATACAATACAATAAAATACAAAATTATACAATATTATACAAAATAATATAATATAACACAAAATGATATAATACAATACAATATAATATAATATAATATAATATAATATAATATAATATAATATAATATAA
>CAIGQZ010032248.1:1397846-1410383 GCA_903798205.1 Danio tinwini | reverse complement strand
AATATAATATAATATAATATAATATAATATAATATAATATAATATAAAATTTAATGCAGACCTTTTGCAGTGGGTCAGGTTTTGTCACTGTGTTCAGCCACTCCAGAATCAAACGAACACGACCATGTTTGACGTCATTTAGAGAAAACCACTGACACACAGAAAGAAATCACAATAACAATTATGAAAGTAAGAGATTATTAAGGAAAGAAACCAGGGATGATTTACTCACTCGGTCAGTGATCTGAGACTGAATGATCTCCTGTAGACTGATCTTCACCCTGTGGACACGTCATTTTATTTTAGTACCTCACAGATAGTTTCTAGTCAGTTTTTTTGTTTTCTAATTAATTTTATGTATTTTTATTTAATTGTATAATTCTTTTTTTAATAAAAATCTAATTAGTTTATTTTTTTATTATATATTTTAGCATATCAAGCTACAGTAAATAATAAATGAGAAATTCTCTTGTCAACTAGTTAAAATAAAACAAGATCTTTATACATTTGACTTAAAGTAATAAAATATTTTTAAAAAAGGATTTAGTTTTGTCATTTTAGTCTGATTTTAGGTTCTAGATTTTACTGTGTGTTGTTACTCTGCGCCAAGCCTCTAAGGGTGCTTTTACACCTAGACTTTTGTTTTGGAACCTGGCACATTTCCCAAATTAGCACAGTTCGTTTGGCATATGTGAATCCTGCAATCATACTTGGACCCACGCCAAAACAATCAGTCCGAGATCGCCGGAATGAGGTGGTCTCGGCTCAATTGAAACGAACTCTGGAGCGGATCGATTGTAGTGAGAAAGCAATACGATCCGAACCAGGCTATATCACAGAGTATTATGGATATTTAATAGGCATGTATGGCTATATGAAGAGAGAATTTATGAGTAGGGCAGGATGTCATTCCTACCCGTAAATGTGCGTTTCATGTCAAATACGAAAGTGAACGCATGTTAACTATTAACAAGAGCAGTTTATCTGTTATTTCTCTCTATAATATAATGCATAAGCCAACTGCTATGTATGAGAAAGTCTTACCTCTGATTTATATTTGGTGAGGATGTCTGCGGGTGATTGTCACCATTCAAAATGAAAGCGCAGCGTTTCGCTTATAATATCTTATTGCTCACCGTCATAAATTTAAATAAGGATACATGACAGCTGAGCGGGACTCTGCAAAATAAACCCTGAAACTCTGACCAATGTGAGGACAGTTTACTTGCACATGACTTGTTTTAGCTCTTTTGGTTTGTTTAGAAACTTTGCTGTGTGAAAGCGAACTGCACCAAGAACAAATAGAACAATTTTAATCCCTGTTTTGGAACAAAAATAAATAAATAAATCAATCAATCCACAGGTGTGAAAGCTGCCAAACATGTTATAAATTCACTGTAATTTGCTTGGGGTTTATTTTTTTTTTTTTGTATAGTAATATAATTTAATGTAATATTTTGTTAAATTTAATTAACCTTATATCTATACAAACAAATAAATAAATAAAACAATTTCCGTTATTTATTTTTATAAAAAAAACGCTCCTAGTTTCATTGTTGTTGTTAAATATTATATTGTAATATATTGTTATTATATACACATATAGTCAAATTTATTTCAGTTAACGCAAATAATTTTAAATAGCCAACAATAGCCACACTTCTACATACCTCCCTAAAAAGTCATCTTTGTCCATATCCTTATCATAAACCTCCACGAGCACTTCAGAATTGGAGCTGGAAGTCAGAACCAGCTGGGAAACACATTGATCACAAGATATTATATTTCAAACCATTTTAAACATCAACTTCCATAAACCTGCAGTCCTGAGCGCACCTCATACATCTCATTCCAGGTAGGGTTGAGGTTCTCCTTGATCACGTGACTCTTAAATGTCGTCTCCCCGATGTGGATCTTGACATACGGGTCACTTTTCCCCTTCACCATCCCACCCATCAGACCGTCTTTCGCCACCAGATCCTGAGCCTCCAGCAGGTGGAGCCGCAGAACACCCTGAAAACAGCACAACACCTCACTGCTATGGTGGAAAGAGAGCCATTGTGCATTGTCTGTAATATTATTATTGTATTTAATGTAATAACAGCTTCCATGCTTCTAATTACCATCATTTAGGGCCTTTTCCTTACTAGAAAATGATGGAAAATGAGGGCTATTCCACCATATATATAGACATTGCTATTATATAGTCTAAAAAAATTGACATTAGCATAACCAAAAACATGTTACTTTTTTATTTTTATATTTTATGCATGTATTACAGTCTGAAAAGTCTCGACACTCTACTATATAGTTATTTTAGTATTATTTTATTAATTAGATGTGGCATATTTAAGTAATAACATTTAAGTAAGAGTGCTCATGTGAAAATGCAAATGTAATAATTACATAACAATAATAATATTAATAGTTATAAATAATTCATTCATTTTCTTTTCATTCATTCAAGGGCTTAGTCCCTTTATTAATCTGGGGTCGCCACAGCGAATGAACCGCCAACTTATCCAGCATAAGTTTTGCACAGCGAATGCCCTTCCAGCTGCAACCCATCACTGGGAAACACCCATACACACTCAATCACACACATACACTACGGACAGTTTTAGCTTACCCAATTCACCTGTACCGCATGTCTTTGGACTTGTGGGGGAAACCGGAGCACCCGAAGGAAACCCATGTGAATGCGGGGAGAACATGCAAACTCCACACAGAAATGCCAACTGGCCCAGCCGAGGCTCGAACCAGCGACCTTCTTGCTGTGAGGCGACAGCACTACCTACTGCTTTGCCCCGTTAGTTATAATATATATATATATATATATATATATATCAAATAAATTGTTTACATTAAAAAATTACATTACATTTTACAGTTACATTTTAGAGAACTATGACATCTGATATTTTCTGTTTGGCCAATGAAAAAAGTTCGAAAAAAGGACAAAGCAGAATATTTGTGCATCTTAGAACAACTCTGTGATATTTAATTCCTGAATTAATCAGTTTTAACAAATCAATGAGTAAATAATTCAATAATCCATTCATAAAGACAGTTGCTTGCTTTGCTTCGAAATGAATCATCTTTTGAATGAATCATTTGAACAAATATAGCACTTATAAAGACAGACATTTGTCACCACCTACTGGTGTCAATTGTAATTTCTTTTCCATTTACCTACAAGAGGCCTAAACATGTCTTCAGAAATACAGTTTGATCATAATTAACAACAAAAATCTGCAAAAAATAAATAGTGAAATGTCTTGTTTTTGCACCAAAATCGCACCGATTGTCAACAGTCTGACATCTATCCATAATCAAAAAATCTAATGAAATTTATTTATAGAGCACAAGAAACACAACAGTAGTTGTGCTGTACAAAATGTCTGCAAATTATTTTTTTTATTTGATAAATGACTACAGTGCACTTAAAAAAAGGCCAAGAGTGTAAAAAACCTTGATTAATAACAATTTAGTATACATTATGGACAGTTAAAAGCACTAGAAAAGAGGTTCAATTCAGCCTTGCACTTCTCACCTCTGTAGCAAAGCTGGGGTCAGGGCTGGTGTGCAGGGGTCGAAGGTCATCTGAACTGGACACTTGTGTGATCTCTGGTGCCTCTTCTTCTGGGACAGAAACTGAGGATGTCCTGCTGACAGGAGATGCAGGAACCTCCTCCATACTAGACCTGAAAAATCAGAAACACACACATACGCGCACATGTCAAAGTCAAATAGCCTGTTTATTTTCACCATCACCATCATAAATACACACTTTACAACAGGCCAAAAAGAGCACATAGGACACAATCAGAACACACAGTCAGTATAAAACAAAGTTGCGATTGTCTTTTCTTAATTTTTTATCAGATTTACCCACCAAAAACAGCTTCTTAAATGGGTATAATTATAAGGCGGGACCTAACTTTGTCCATGGGTATTTGATTGGATGATGGGAGCTTGCTATTGGTGGATCTCTTGTGAGTGACAGACTGACTTTGCCCTCATATCAGTAAACACCAATCAGAAGAGAGATGTCAGTAGCTATGTTTCCATCCAAAAATGCGAATGAACTTTATGCGCAAAACTGGATTATCGCATAATAGACATACAAATAAAGCAGCGTATCCATCCAACGAGTCAAAGCAAACAAAATCGTCACTTCCTTATTAACTGGCGCCAAATATCAACAGTAAAAACTGAATTTGCTGCAGTAGGAGAAGTTGCATCAATCTTTTCTTCATCTAATAAATGACTTGCGCATCAGAAGAAGGCAATCCTGACACGCAAAATCAAGAGACGCTCTTGATTTTGAAGATCATTAATAATATAATAACACTAATACTTAAACGGTAAGTCGTTTTAGAATGACTAAAACTACATTTCAGATGGTTTACAATGCTGCTCAGCCTGCTGGTTTGTCTATTTACACACATTTTTATCATCACATGATCTCTTATAACAAAATCACAAGACCTTTTTTAATGCGCACACTGGAATTTGTGCAGTAAAAGTGTTTCCATCAGAGTTTATGAGCATCTTTTCTTATTGAATAAAAAGTTATCCTACTCAGTTATGCGCATATGTTTATGCAGATTTTCAAAATTTATGTGCATCATGGCGTTTCCATCAACCGTTTTTTTTATGCGCATAAGCAAAATGCTCATAAAAATAGGTGGATGGAAACATAGCTATTGAAGAGGGAAGGGAGGAGGAAATGTCACATAAATGTAAAAAAAAATGATGGAGTTGCATGTCACTTGTTTGCTTGGGCGTACCGTGTGATGTAACCACTTTTTTCTTCACCAGAGTTCAAAAGTTTATTAATAACAAATACCACAATATTGCAGGTGTGTCAATTTTGATTTAAAATTGGCTAAATATAGACTTCTGGAAGAGATTTTTTAGTTTTAAAGAATACATGTACAAGTGAACTATTGTGTTGTGCAGATTTATTTACTTCAGTTCTACAAGACGTTTTATTGTTTATTAAATATGGTCTAGAAAAAATGCTTCTCTCACTTCTGCATGAGCTCTTGTTGTTTTCTTCTGAAGCTGGACTCTTCAGGATGTTTGGGCTCCTCATGCTGCTTCTCTGAGCTCTCCATCTTTTTAGGGCAAAGAATCTACAACAAAGATAATAGCACATAAAGCTCAATAACACAACTTCATCAATAAAGTTCATGGAAATGTGAGCTATCATGATGGAACCATATTCATATCTTTTTGAAAATATTCAATTGCTATTTTCTTGGAAATGTATGAGAATGTACGGGTAACAAATATAGGAAAATAAATAAGACATTTATAATATTTCTTAAGCAAAACTTGTGATTTCACATAAATTCACATAAAAAAAATACATTTTAAAATATATTTAAATAGAAACCGGCTTTATTTGTACGATTATATAACATTTTTCTTTACTTTTTTATTTTTTTGAGACTTTTGAACTAGTTTTGTTTTCATAACAGATTCTTTTTTCAATTATTATATTAAAAATATATTAAAATAGTAAAGCTACTTTGGTTTGTTATAATATTTAACACTATTACTCTTATTAGTACATCTATAGAAAGACTTAAGGGACCATTAACTTTGTTAATTAAAAGTTTATCCTGTATTAATTAATAGTTTGTGAATTACTGATCACTCTGTGAATTACTGATTAGTACAAATGTGACGAGATCTCGGGCTACAAGATCTCGCGAGACTAAATCGCGACGAAATTTCTCGTCGAGGTGAAAAGTTGTCTCATGAGTTGTGATGTTATGATGGTGCGTGAGGGGTGAATTTAGCATTGAAAATTGGACGTTGGATTGGATTTGAACCGCACATCAAGTGCTTTGCACACACCTGGCAACGCAGGTTGGCCTCGAAGTTGTGTGTCACTTGTTTGCTTGGGCGTACCGTGTGATGTAACCACTTTTTTCTTCACCAGAGTTCAAAAGTTGCCTCGTCCTAAGTAGAGGTTGCTACAACTGCAGCCACACACATTAACCACAGCTCATAACATGCGATGGAATAGTAATTTACATATGCTGAAAGTCATAATCGTCGTAAACAATAATCGAATTAATACATGGGAAGTATTCCTACTTCAGTCGCATCATTGAGGTGCAGTGCAGACATGTAAACGCCATAATTTAACTATTACCGTGGTGTAGGACCTTTAGCTGCATTTTGCGACCGGACAAGCCATACACACACACACACACGGCTGTTTGACACTATTCTCTGCACCAATCGGGTCAGTAAAGGACCACAGACACACACCGATCTCCTCTGAGTGTGCACACACACACACTGAACCCCTGGAGACACACACACCCGTCGTCGTCATCACTATCATCATCACTGATCTTTTATCGTTTATGCTGTCCGGAAAAAAAAGGAAGCTGTCGCCAAACGAAAGTGAGACTACAGAAAACTTAAAAACACAAAAATGACATAATTAACGTTACATACATTTAAAAAGAAAAGTTCAATTTGAGGAAAGAAATTCGATTCTCATGTGAAACTGTACAGGGAAGAAGCCAGTGGAGTTTATAGCTAAATATTCAGCAGTGTTTGCCTGTCCTTTATGGCATAATTCATTAAAATAAATGTAAAATAACATTCATTACAAGTTGATTTAAAAAAGCACCTAAATTGTTTTGCATTTTGTGATTTTTTTGTTGTTGAATAAAATCTATTTTCCGTTCATATACTAGCAAATATTTAGCAGTGTCTGCATATTCTTTAATGCATACAATTTATTAAAATAGAAATAAAATAACTTTCACTACAAGTTGATTTAAAAAAGCATTTTTTCAGTTGAATAAAAGATTTTCCATTCATATATTTCATCATTGAAGATTTATTAAAAAGTGTAAAAATCTCGTCTCGTTCGTGTGAACTCGATCTTGTGTCTCATCTCATAGAGAAAGCGTTTCGTCATACCCCTACCAATTAGATTTCATAAAAAAAAAAAAACTGACCACTTTTGGCATGAAATAAATGTATTTTCAGACGTGTTTATATAAATTTAGACAACACAACCCCAATGTTTAACTTAAATAGAGTTAATGAATATTTGTTGCAATTTTTAATCACAACAGAATTTATATTTTCTGAAAATAAAAAGCTCTTAACTACAATGTTAGCGTGAATTTAAAAAGAATATATGAAATTGAACAAATATTTTAATTTTACTCTACCTAATAAATCAAGCAAATCCAGAGAATTTTTATCTCATTTAATACTTAAAGGGTCATGAACCACCAAAACACATGTTTTGAGCTGTTGACAGTCATATATATGTCCAACGCTGCTATAAACACCATTAGGACACTATTTAAATTGCACTAAAAAGTGAAAATTGGTTGTTTTTGCGTTATTTTGCGCAAATTCGTTCTTCCAGTTTGAAACAAATTTTTGAAGCTGCGTCACGGCCATGAGATACTTGCGTTTAAATCCAGTGTGGAGAGTGGCTGTTTGTCCCTGCGAGAACATTTTTTTACCCAAAAGTTTTTCGCATTAGACAATGGGGAAATCCGGATTTGCCGCTCATCTCCTTTTTAAAAAAGACACAGTTCCAGTGCGATTGTCCTGTCTCTACAGATTTGGTAAGTGTGTGTGCAATGCAGTGCCCTTTGTTTAACCCAGATGGCAAAGTTACTTTGTATCATCAGCAGTGCTCTTTCAGTTTTTAAAGACATGTTATAGTCAAAATGATTTAGTTACTGAGTTTACTGTATGTTAATATCACTGCAATATTATAGTACAATATTATAGACTGAAAGATTCGCTGTAAATGCTGCTCTCCGAGTGTAAAAATGTTAACACAGTCAAACTATTCCTGTCCTGCAGGATTTTCGCTGCATTTTGTGACAGGATAGTGTATACACACACGGTTTTCTGACGCTACCTACTGAGTGCATAAGTTACAGAGAAATGCGGAGGATTTTTTTCTCCCATTCGCCGTGCGGTATTAAACATATAATTAAAACTCCATTCTCCAGCAGTTCCTCGCTTTCAGTATCTGGTATGTCATGGGCGACATGCAGGAAATATTCCTGAATAAAAAGTTAAAGTGCCAAACCGACAAATTAATAATTTGGCAAATGATTTGATTACTGATATCCATGTAAACAGTCACTGTCTTTCTACCCTGCGTCTGTGTGTTTGTTTTGCCTGTGATCAGCGCGTGCCCAAATGAAACTCCCTTCTTTGCAAATACTTCTCTCTTTCCCTCCCTGACACTCCCAGAGATGGACACGCCCACTTTCCTACCTTTTTTCAAGATAGAGGTGTGAAAACACCCTGCTGAGACAGGGGGGTTTTGTGGCCCTTTAAAATAAAAAAAATTAAAAAGTGCAACCTGGTTGAGAATACTTTTCTGATACGTTTATTATCGGCGTCCATAATAAAGCTCTCTGTAACTAAAAGCTCAACATTTCTCTTTATTGTTAAATGGAAAAACAGACAGATGTTGTACCTTCAGCTGAGCTCTGAGCAGAATCTGACTCTGAGGTGAAGCTCCGTCCAGATCCAGCCACTGGTCCAGCAGCAGATCCGGCTCAGAGAGAAGCTCTTTGATGGGAATCACCACCGACCCCACAGAAAAATCCCAATTGTGAGACAACTGGAGAAAGAGAGAGAAACAAAAAGTGATGTAGAAAGTTCTGATCTGATGCTAAAGTGTGGTGAAATTACGTGCTGTTTACATCGTCTTACCTTCACTACAAGGTCTTCATTCAAAGGATCTCGAACTATAAAGTAAAACGCTTCATCCCATTTAGGAGTGCTGGTGCGATCACACACCTACAGTGCACATCAGACAGTGTCAAGGACTGGAAAATTTGTTGCAGAAAAGTAATCAAACATAAATTAGCACATTCCCACTATTACTCTAAGAAAAACTGTAGAGCAATAGTGGGAGTGCACTGATTTTAGTTTATTCTGCAAATAATTTGGATGAAAAGCAGTCAGTCTGTGCACATACTAAAAGCATTTTGAGCAAATGCTCGACCAAATAAACAGAATAATAAACAAAGAAAAATGGCCGCTATTACTCTCATAAAAACAAAACTATTTGAGATTTTTTTTAGAGAAAGCTAAATAATAATAGTGGAAGTGTGCCGATATTTCTTTTTTATTATTCTTTTTAATTTGACCGAGCTCCAGCTTAAAGTTTTTTTATGACTTTTTTCATCAAAGTTATTTGCAGCCATAAAACTGTAAATACAGTGGCATCAATGAAATAAATGATTATTCTTGGTTCTCACAGTGGTTCTTCGAGATGTTCCACTTAAAACCAGCTCAGCTCCAACTTTAGGCTCCTTCCCGCTCTTCTTCAGCTAAATACACAGAGAAAATAGCACTTCTTTTTTTCAGACATGCTTATTAAAGAATCTGCTTTGAGATTTGTATCCACAAATTCAACAGAAGATATATAGAAAAAAAATAAAGATGTAAAAAAAGTAAATGCATTTCAAAAATAAAAATAAATCATAATAATATATATTATTATAGTTTAGAGAGTGTAAGAGTTTTAGTGTCTCTAAAAACTGATTAAAATACATTAAAACTGTAAATTTGTGGTTAGAAACATGTAATTCCCAATGGCAAACTACAGGCTCACACCAATGGAGACTATTTGTCTGGAAGAACATCATTCGTTACTTTATAACTCCTGCACAAAAGTGCCACGATAAAGTGAGAACAGGGTGTATCATATATTCTGGGCATGTCCAATTTTACACCTGTTTTGGAAGGATATACACAAGACATTGGAGGCCATATTAAAGATCGAGACCCAGTTTAAATTTTCGGTTCTATACTTGGGAATTTTTGAGTTGCATGAGGCTAGAGACACGTATTTATGGAGAATATTTCCGGTCGCTGCCAAGAAGGCTATTACACGTAAATGGCTTGTGCTTACCCCTCCCACTTTACAAGAATGAAAAGCAATTGTTGTAGAAATCTGGAAGATGGAAACTTTTACTTTCTCTCTAAAACTAAAAAACAGAAAGGGGCTATTCTATGAAGCAAGTGGAAAGAATTTTTGGACTCTGAGATTAATCAGTGCTGATGTATATATGTACGCACACGTGTATGTGTACACAGTATTGTATGTAACCATGCAAGACCACTCTTACAATGTTCTTTACCCTGCTGTGTTTGTTCAATATGTGTATTTTATTATTCTTATTTTTTCTTTTTTTTCTCCTACTTAAATAGTATTGTAAACTCTGAGATATTGTATGTAACATTCTGAAATAAAAAATTTAATAAAAAAAAACAAAAAAATGTAAATTTGTGAAATATTACAGCAATTTAAACATTTTAAATAGTTTTTTCCATTTAATATATTTAAAAAAAATCTTCCTGCAATGAAAAGCAACATTTTCATCATCATTTTACTTAGTTCACCCCAAAATACATTTTTTTTTACCATTTGTTTACTCTCGATTTGTTTGTTTCATTTTAAAGCTAAAGAAGCTATTTTAATAAATGTTGGAAACGTAAAAAAAAAAACTTATATGGTCTTCAATGACTTTTACAGTAGGAAAATAAATACGATTACCTATGTTCACAAAATATCTTTTGTTCATCAGAAGAAAGAAATACAGTAGGGAATTGAGTACATTATGTATAAATTTCCATTGTTGTGTGAACTATCCCTTTATGTCACGTGATCCTTCAGAAGTCATTCAAATATGCTAATTTAGAGCTGAAAGTTGTTACTATCAGCTGTTGAAAATATATATTTTTTGGGGTACATTATGGTCAAATAGAAATCATTTGTAGCATTGTAAATGTCTACTTTCATATTTGATTAATAAAAGAAAATAATCTTGTTTTGACTCTGAAATAAAATTATTCTGTTAACCCCATAGGCAGATTATTTTTGCTTGCTTTAAAGAAAAACTCTCTTAATTTTGACAGACAATTTCTGAAAACAAGACTAAATTTTTTTGGTCGTCTAGAAAATGCTTCCTGATTTAGGAATTTCTAGATATTTGGACTAAAAACAAGACTTATATCTAATAGTAAGAAGAACATTTTCTGCAGTGTATACAACTGAGGTCCGGACGTTCTCTGTCTTCATTAGCTCTCTATTTAATCTCACTGCAGCCTAGTAGAATAAATGAGCTAATTAAAGAGCCAACATTAGTGTTAATACTCACAGGAAGCTCATATGCTTGCTCCACATACACAAACAGGAGAGCTGCAGACGGCACTGCCTTATTCAGGAATGAGCTCTTTGACTGGTAATGCAGCACCTGTTGAATAAGTCACCCAGTTAGTTAGTTAGTTAGTTTTGTCAATGCATATTCAGACCGAGGCTAGTTTAGTATGACTTTCTCTCACCTGCTGCAGTTTCTCTGGTTGAGTTACAGTGGGAAGCCACTCCAGAGCGAGGTGAACACGACCACGCTTTACATCGCTCAGAGAAAACCACTGAGACACAAACACAGTCCTGCATGAGAATCTTTGCGTTTAACTTATCTTTATACAGTAACACTTTACCTGAAGGTGTGTTCATAAGACTGCTATTAAACCTTTAAAATCACGACATGACACATGAATGTGAATTTATGCACGCTTATAACAAGTGTCATTAAGTGGAATTTGCTCAGTTATGACATTTTAAATGCAAAGATGACAGTGCTTGTTATGACAAAGACAAAACAGGTTATATTATACCATTTGTCAAGTTATCATGACAACTTGACATTACCAAGACAACATAACTTGCCATAAATCTGTCATAAACATGATTGTTATAAAAATACAATATGACAAATATAACAATATACAATTTCAGCAGACAGCTCTAGACCACGGGTGCCCAAACTTTTTTCTGCCTGCCTGCCTGCATGCATGCATACATATACACACACACCACACACACACATATATATATATATATATATATATATATACACACAGTTGAAGTCAGAATTGTTAGCCCCCCCATTGATTTTTTTCTTTTTTAAATATTTCCCAAATGATATTTAACAGAGCAAGACATTTTTCACTGTATGTCTGATAATATTTTTCTTTCTGAAAATTCTTATTTGTTTTATTTCGGCTAGAATAAAAGCAGTTTTAAATTTTTTAAGAACCATTTTAAGGTCAATATTATTAGCCCCTTTAAGCTATTTTTTTGCCCGATTGTCTATGGAACAAACCATCATTATACAACAACTTGCCTAATTACCGTAACCTGCCAAGTTAACCTAATTTACCTAGTCAAGCCTTTAAAAGTCACTTTAAGCTGTATAGAAGTGTCTTGAAAAATATCTAGTAAAATATTATTTACTGTCATCATGGCAAAGATAAAATAAATCAGTTATTAGAGATGAGTTATTAAAACTATTATGTTTAAAAATGTGTTGAAAAAAATCTCTCTGTAACAAAAATTGGGGGAAAAAAATAAACGGGGGCTAATAATTCTGACTTCAACTGTTTGTATGTATGTATGTATGTATATGTATGTATGTATATGTATGTATGTATATGTATGTATGT